>JBBPCS010000116.1:68339-79561 GCA_037974645.1 Hollardia meadi
TGGAGAGAAGTCAGACATCTCTACAGCTGATATCTCCAAAACTGAGACACTCACACCAAAACTATCTAGATGATAAATAGAAGTACAGGGAAGGGGAGACGTGGAGTTTGGTGTTTTGGAGACGGAAAATACTCCATACAGACACATCTGACTGACTGTATGTGAATGTCACATGTGTCTGACTTACAGATGGGGTCCTTGATGAGAACCATCTTGTCGATTTCGATGAACGGTCCCATGCCGATGATGTTCTCGGCTGCGATCCTGAAGAAGTAGCACTTGCCGTCGATGAGTCCCTGCACCACGGCGTTGTTCCTCGTCACTGTGTACGACACTGACGTCCAGCCCATGCGGTCCGACTCCCTCTTCTCGATGATGTAGTTGGTGATGGTCGAGCCGCCGTCGTCCTCGGGGGAGTACCAGGTCAGCTTGCAGGAGTCGCTGGTCAGATTCTCACCGGCAAACGGAAGACCGACTGGGCCAGGAACGTCTGGAAGGACAGAAAGTCAGAGACTGGTTAGATGGTTCGATTAGTTTAAAAGAAATTTCAGATTAAATGCGGCAACTTTACATTTTTATTTTATTTTACATCTCTTCCATGTTCAGCGTCTCGACTACTAGAGGTATCTGTTAAACTGTAAACCTGTCTGACCGATGTTGGTTTACCAGTTTCCTCTTTCTCGTTCTGCTGTGGTCAACTCACCCAGCACCTCGACGATGACGGCCTTTTTCCTCTCTCCTCCCTCGTTCTTGGCGCTCAGCGTGTAGATGCCCTGGTGTTGGCGTCTGCAGTTCTTGATGACCAGTGAATTGGAGATGCCGGTCGTCTCCACCATGGCCTCTTTGGGCACCTCGGCGTCGTCCCGGCACCAGGTGATCTGCGGGGCGGGTTTTCCGGACACATAGGCGATGATGCGGATGGTACCGCCAGCGTGGACCACGATCTTCTCCTTCACTGAGGCGTCCAGATCCATCTCAGGAGGAACTGGAGGAGAAGTTTTGTACTTAATAAAATGCTCTATCATCAGAAACACCACCTGACATGTCCACAGATCAGACGCTCACTTGTTCTGTCTTTGACCTCGATCAGCTCAGACACGAGTCCCGGGTCTCCCACTCCGGCAGCGTTCACAGCTCGGACTCTGAAGCGGTACAGACCGCCTTCCTTTAGCCCGGCAACCACGAACTTGGTTCCACGTATCTCTGTGTCTTTCGCCTGCAGAGAGACGAAGAAAAAACATCAACACTCAGCAGCTCTCATGTCATCCATCTTTATATACAGTCAGTGGTTCTACTATAGATAAGGTTTGGTTTGCATTTTTTCGTATATATGGTTATTTTTATTGGGAGACACGACATCTAATAATTCTCTGCTTTGAATAATAATTTGTCTCTGTTACTGGTTGAAAATTCTTCAAATAACATCTACTACATCTACTCCTCCTTGAAAGTTTAAAGTGTTTGTGACCTGCAGGTTCCAGCTGACTGTGAAGGAAGCAAACTGGTGACCAGTGTGGATGAGATGGGGTTTTTTTTTTACCTTCTCCCAGCTCTCGGGCTCCTTCTCCTCCTCAGCGTCACTCAGCAGCAGCCTCCTCTGAGCTTTCTTCTCCTCCTCCTCCTTGTTCACCTCCTTGAACTCCACGATGTAGCCCGTGACCTTCGACCCTCCATCCACCAGAGGAGGGATCCACTCCAGCTCCACTGTCGACTTCGTCCAGTCGGTCACCTTCGGAGTGGGCGGACCAGGAGGCTCTGAACATCACACACACACAGTTTTCCATCAACATTGTCGTTACAGACTTGAATCATAAAAATCATACTTTGAGTTATTTACACGTGTTTCAAGACCAGCTACTTTATTGGCTTACTTAAGACTATACTTCTGTTATTTATATAATCACATCTCCTCACTCAGTTTTGTATTTATTGCATATTTCTTTTTATAGATGCACATTTTATTTGACTATTGTACATATCTTTATTTTCTATATTATTCTCTGTCTTTCTATTTAATTATTGTTATATCTTTTTCTAATGGAGCATCCCAACCAAAGTTTTTCACAAGATTGTTCGCAAACTGGTGACAATAAACATCTTGAATCTTGAAGGTTCATTAAGAACTTTGAATTTTAGAATTTTGTGACCAGATGGAGTTTGATGAAGGCCACAAAATGTGACTGAAAGTTGTGGAAAATTTCCAGCATGTGGCTAAAATTCTTCTGCCAGGTAATGAAGGTGACGAGTGTTTTGTTCTTGTTTTCATTATGACAGAGAAGATTTTCCTGTTCTTTGTATTTTATTTATCCAGAGTTTGATTTTAACTGCTGGGCAGCAGATTTACTTTATGTTGCTTTTTATTTGGAAACACTTGATGTGTCAAAGCCAGAAAATATTACATCAATAAATTACAGTCAAATCATTATACTGGAGGGTAAAAAGAAATACAATTTCATACTTTTTGTTTACCCTCCAATTGTTTGGCTATTCTGCTCTTCTATTCATATTTCACCAGCTTGTTTTATTCTTAAACTTTTTTTCTTGACACATAATAAATCATTTATCTATTCACAGACTCTATAGTTATTCATGTATTTAATCTTTATGATGAAGTGCGAGTGAGATGATCTTTGGTTTATTTTTTCCCACTTTAACACGATCTAATAGTAACTGATGTATTCAGTTGCTGACAGGTGAGATATCCTCTCTGTGTCACCTTTACTCTGATTGGCTGGTCGGGACACAGAGGGGTGTGGCCTGATAAAAGAGTTTAATAATAAAAATCGTGGCGCTCGGCTGAAGCTAACTGAGGACATGGTCTGGTTCTTACTGATGGGGTCTCTGCAGAGGACGGGGTCAGAGGGCACGCTTGGCAGACCGCAGCCGGCGGCGTTGACGGCAATGATCCTGAACTGGTACACGGCGCCCTCCAGCAGGCCGGTGACGTCCCAGTTGTTGCCCAGTGGCAGCGCTCGGATGGGGTCGCGGGTGACGCGGGTCCAGCGCTTGGAGGTGGTCTCCTTCTTCTCGATGATGTAGCCGGTGATGGGGGAGCCGCCGTCGTACTTGGGCTCGTCCCAGTTGACGGTCATCGACTCCAGACAGACCTCAGTCACCGTCGGTTTCTCACACTGACCGGGAACGGCTGCAGGAGGACAGGGCACTCATCAATAATCAATACATCCGCAGGAGGAAGTAGATATATGTTATTGATCTCTAGAGTGTTTAAGCTACCATAATACCAGTAAAAACAACTAACTGACTCTACAGTGACTTTATTGTTGTATTTAGGTGTTTTCTTCTGGATATTTATTTGTTGGTTTACTTTGTACGGTGTTGTACTATTGGTTGGTTTATTCCAAATATTGACAAACGTCTTAACAACTAGAAGTTTACACTCTAAGAGCTCACTGAGCTAAAATATGTGGAAAATAACAATCGTAGAAGTGGCTCAATGAGAGCTGCATTCTTCTGAGTTAACCAAATGGTTCAATGTGGATTAAATCTTCCTCTACTATCATCAAAAGTCATACTTGAGTAAAAGTAAAGATATTGTGCTCAAATATTACTTGAGCTGAAGTCTTGAAGTATCTGATATTAAATGTACACAAGTATCAAACGTACAGGTAAATTATACCTATATTTACATATCAACCAGTCATCAGATCAGATATTCAGCATTTTACAATAATCAAAATCAGTGTTTTTTTTAAAATCTGATTGCTGATAAAAATAAATTAATTTTAACAGTGTGCTACTTTGTTTGTGATGCAGCATGAAAATCTGCAAAATAACTAAAGTTATCAAATAAATGTAGTGGAGTAAAAAGTAAATGTGCCTCCAAAATGTAGCAGAGTTGAAGTATAAAGCAGCAGGAAATGGAAATACTCAATAAAGTACTTCAAAATTGTACTTAAGTACAGTACTTGAGTAAATGTAGTACTGATGTGAACTTACTGAAGAGGTTTCTGGCCTTCTCGGGCTCGCTGACCAGCGGAGGCCCGACTCCAAACTTGTTCTGTGCCATGACTCTGAACTCGTACTCGTGGTTTTCAGTCAGCCGGGTCACCACGTAGGTGCACTCCTTGGGGTCGTTGGAGACGTGGACCCAGGACTTCCTGTTGTCCTCACGCTTCTCCACCACGTAGTTGGTGATCTTGGATCCGCCATCATCTGTGGGAGGGTTCCAGGCCAGGCCAATCCTCTCTGCAAACACCTCGGTGAACTTGATTGGTCCCACAGGCGGGCCAGGAGGGCCTGTGGGGGAGGAGGAGGGAGGGAAGGTGAGTCATTCATGTAGCATCAACATGAGAAGGTCTGTCTGTCATAAATGTTGGAAAAGCTGCAACCAACTAATATGCTAACGTGCTAATTCCTGGATAATTCACTCCAAACATGTTCAATTTATCAATTCATTTTCAATTAAAATCTTGATTTGTAAATACTTCAATGGTAATTGATCGTTCACTAATAATCTTTCCATTTTCAGACAGCACAAATACAGTTTACAATGATTTTTCTAAATTTTTTAAACATTCGATCCTGGATTTGTGACACGACTAGCAGACAGCTATAGATTTTATTGAAATGACAACATTTAATGCTAGCTAACAAATTAAGTTAACGTTAACGTTAGCTCCATCAGTTGGCTGAAAAAGGTGTCTCCGACTGACTTTAATATTTCCAACTCAATTGTTTTACTTGGGAATGGTTAGCTCTAGCCTCAACAGATGAAGCTAACGTTAGCTTAATTTCGCTTTAATTTATTTGTTACAGTATAGCGCTAGCTAGACCTAGATATATTGTATAAGTTAAAATGTAAGATTATTTTGGTCTAACACAACCCTGTTTGGCTGCTCACATACTTGGACAGGCATGATGGAGATTAGATTTGGGCTCCACCGTTCATGTTTTCTAACAGCATGTTTTGTTTGTAACGTTACGAGACAAAAGTATTTTAGGATGACAAATAGCTGATGTGTACAAACGTAAAGTTAGCTTGAGTTGCTGGAGTTTAACTTCCTCAAATCCAATAAAGATCAGGACAGAATTGCTATTCTGATATTATCTTCCACACAGCAAAACAATAATCCCATAAAATCATGTAGCTAGTAGGGGTGTAAGAAAATAGCACTACAGTTGAGTATCTTGGTCTTATATTTTGTGATACTGTGTCATTTCTCAAATTGATTCGATTCAAATCGATTCCCCAAAACACTGAATCAATTTGTAATTAATAGTTTACATGCAATATGTGGCAGTGGTTCATTTTGTATTGTGTATAAACCCCCGCCCCCCCTCGATACCTAGATGGTAGTGCTGTAATCTATTTTCAACCATTTCACGCCTCCACTCCAACTAACCACGTCAGTTGAAACAGGAAGAGGTTAGCACATATCGCTAGCTTAAACATCAAGACCACAGGCCTATAAAACAATAAATTGCAGTATATTGAATCGTAACCCCTGTATCGTGATGTGTGTCGTATCGCTAGAATCTTGCCAATACATAGCACTATTCTCAGCCCTAATAGCTAATTATATGCTACATGCTGTAGCACTAGGTTACGTCTGTACATATTAAGCTAGTTACCTGAATGTGCTAACTTGTTTTTGGAGCAGATAAACACGCTGTTTGATCCATTCTATACACTTTTATATTGCTGTACATGTGTACATAAAGAAATGCAGTACAAACACTGACAAGCCTGCTGTGACCATTTAAAAGCAATTATTTCATTATATCATTGTCTGGGGGAGGGGCTTAGCAACAACTAATCAATAATTTTAGAGACTACAATTTCTTTAAATTAACCTTCATTACGACCGGATGTGACAACATGTTAAGAGTATCTCACCGAACACGGAGAGCTTGATGTCCTTGGTGACGGTGCCCAGGCTGTTGCTTGCAGTCAGGCTGTAGAGGGCACTGTCGAGCCTGCTGGCCTGCTGGATCAGCAGCGTGCACTTGTCCTGAGTCACCAGTTTGTTGATGTGCTGGTCATACTGGATGGCAGCCTTCTCCTCAGGTTTGGCCACGCTGGCTTTCTGCCAGGTGAGCGTGGGGAACGGACAGCCGCTCACCTTCGCCACAATACTGACATCACA
Organism: Hollardia meadi; assembly: GCA_037974645.1. Lineage (NCBI taxonomy): Eukaryota > Metazoa > Chordata > Actinopteri > Tetraodontiformes > Triacanthodidae > Hollardia > Hollardia meadi. The sequence goes on from JBBPCS010000116.1 coordinate 74,447, forward strand.
GCCCTCCTCACCCTCCATGGCATCACGCAACTCAATGGTGGGAGCACCTGCAGAAACAAGTGAGATGCTTCATGAATGTGGCTTCAAGAGTTGTTCATGACCCACTGGTATACTGGAAACTCTGCAATTCCATGTCGACTGTGGTATAAAAATATTTAACTTTAAATCTTGTTCAGTCTTAGCTGAATAAGGTGAACCAGGTGTCTGAGCAGCCTGTCACTCACATGTCTGATCCTTGATGACCAGGGGTCCAGCGGTGGCGGAGGGTCGGCTGGGTCCAGCGGCGTTCACGGCTTTTACTCTGAACTCATATTCTCCTCCCTGCAGATCAAAGACAGTCAACAGTCAGTTCAGATCTGAAGGAAATCATCATACAGTAAACACCTCAGATCATTCTATCTGTATCAATAGAACAGGGGTTCTCCACAGGTTATATATATATATATTATATATATTTTGATATTTCTAAAGCAGGATCATACAGTAATACTGTAACTATGCTCAATTACTTTTGGGGTTCCTCAGGGTTCTGTTTTGAGCCCGTTCTGTTTTCACTTTCTATGTGACAGTAACACTGAATAATGAACTTTATTTGAATGCCTCTTTTCAAAACCATTACATTAAAGCACAAAGACAGAAGAATAAAATGGATAAAAAGATTAAAAATTGTTACCAAGGTTTAAAGAGAAACTTAACAAACAGTTACGCTTGTACATGTCCCTGTCACAAACCCTATCTTACCCCTCACCACCCCTGGTGAGTTTCAATCAAATTTTGGTGCCTTGATATAACATCTCGTGTAATTAATAGAACTGTAGTTACATATGTAACTCTCGTTTTAATGTCTATACTGTTCACTAATGACCCAAAAGGGTAAACGGTAAATGGACTGCACTTATATATTGCTTTTCTACCTTAAAGGACAAAGTGTTTTATAACTGGCCTGTCAGGAGTCTTCGATAGTTCAAACCGCCAACATTGTGATTAGTGGAGCCACAGCCGCTCTTAAGGTAGCGGTGAACATTTCACGAGAAATTTAACCTGTAGTCTTTTACTTTGTACCACCCCAAAATGTAACAGGAAAAAAGAACAAAAATACCTATTTTGAAAACTTTTACTGATTGCTAGAAAACTGTAAATTGGAGTAAAGTGCTTTCATTGACGCAAACTCTACACCATGGAATATATAACGAATATATGATGAAAATAGACACTTTTCTACAAAGATGGACTCCAGTTATGTTGTACTGAAATGTCTAAATGTTAGATGGTGAATATGTGCTCGGGGGACTGTCAAAAAATCTTTTATGTTGTACGATACTGACATTGAAATTTAAAGTTAAAAAATTAACAGATATTTCTCTGGAAAAGGAAACAGGACTGTTTTAAGATCAGTCTACATTACATCCTCTTATCATCATTTTGATTTTCATAGAAATAAACTAAAACTAGTGGATGCTATGAGGAAGGAAATTAATCAGAAAACTGGGATGTAATGTAGATTTTATATTAAAGGAGACATGTCAAACTCACAGGTCTATGAGCTCGACCCTGTGCTAATGAGAGTTATTGAGCATTAATGAAGGCAGGAAGTAGCAAAGTGACAGTAGTGGGATCATTTGAAGGGCTGACCTCCTTCAGGTCCTCCACCACAAAGGTGAGTTCCTCCACATCTCTCTTGTTGCACTGCTTCCAGGTCTCCTTCTCCTTGCCACTGGTGTCCCAGCTCAAACGCTCAATGATGTAATGCTTCACCGGAGAGCCACCATTGTTTTTGGGAGGCTCCCAGCTCAGAGTGACAGTGTTCTTCGTTACCAGGTTGACCTTCAGCTTGGTGGGGGGGTCGGGTGGGTCTGAGGAGGAGGAAGAGGAAGATGAGCATTAGAGCAATTCCAGTGAGGTTTTGGGACTTTGTGCTGAATGTGTGGAGTCTGTCCTCACAGATGGGGTCCCTGGCCCGGGCAGGTTCAGTAGTGATGGTGAATGGGCCAAATCCGAGTCTGTTCTCAGCTCGGACCCTGAACAGGTAGTCCTGACCTTCAAGCAGTCCCGGCACCACGTAGGCCTGGCTGGCACAGGCTGCATTCACCTGATAACAAATCAATCAAACCCTCAGTTAATCAATCACAACAAAGAACTGGGTATTTCCTTTAATAGATCACAGACATTTTGTAAAGTCATTCTCAGTTTTGATGAAGCTAGGCCAACCTTTTTTCCAGCTTTCAGTCTTTGTGCAAAGCTAGGCTAATCACATCCTTCTACAGTGGTATGCTTCACTTCAAATTCAACTCAATTCAATTCAAGGAATGTGTTTTATAAAATAAGAATAATAATAAAAATGAACTAAAATGCTGAAACACCTGAAAAAACAAAAATATCATGAACAAACTGTAAAATATGCGGAGAAATGTTCACCTTTGTCCAGGCCTTGTCAGTGACACATTTCTTCTCGATGAAATAGCTCTTGATTCTCTCTCCTCCATCGTTGTCGGGGAGTTTCCAGATCAGCCTCATTGTCGACCGGGTGATGTCAGTGACCTTCAGGTCCTTTGGAGGTCCGGGAACGTCTGTACCCAGAAAGAATTACAGTCAGAGATCCAAGCGCTACAAAATAATGACCCCAACACACAACACAAAACTCTTTGATTTATTTAAAGAAAAACCGGCTCAGGTTTGTCGTAGAACAGTATAAACAGTATAGATGTACCAAGGACGTTGACTCTGACGTTGACGTGTTTCTGTCCGGACTTGTTCTTGGCCGTGATGGTGTAGCGTCCAGAGTGGCTCCTCAGACTGACGGGGACGGTCACAACAGACGTGGTGTCAGTGGACTCAACCTGAAGTCACAAAAAATCCATAAAACATGAGCACGCTTGATCTTTAGAGAAGATGCAGCAATGTTGTAGTTAAATAATGCAAAGTTCTTTCATAGTGTGGATTGTTTTTTATGGTTTCTGTTGATAAGAATATTTGAAATGCTTTACTGAGAATTGCTTGAAAAGTGTGAGGTTGTTGTGTTGCTGTGTTGAGTCTCACCTCGGAGTCCACGGGCAGCGTGTGCAGTTTGTTCTTCTTGTGTGACTTGGCTTTGCCATCAAAGTCCCAGGTTACCTTGGGAACGGGGCGGCCCTTGATGGTGGCGGGGATCCTGATCGGATCTCCGGCACGGATGCACAGCAGATCTTCTGCCATTACGTCGATGTTGATGGAAGGTGGAACTGTAGAGTTGGAAACAGTGATGGAAACATCGGTGACAAACACAGAGAAACCTTTAGAAAAATGATGAAACTTATCATCTACTTATCGCAGTGAGACTTCAAAGTCAGACATACGCTGGATGTCTTCAATCAGAACCTCGCTGGTGCGGGGGCTGGGGTCGGACTCGCCGATGTCGTTGACGGCGATGATCCTGAAGCGGTAGCGTTTCAGCTCGCGGAGACTGGGCACGGTGAACTCTGTGGTGGGGTGCAGAGTGTCTGGGTCGTTCACCCGCACCCAATCGGATTTGCCCTCATCCTGGATCTGGATGATGTAGCCCTTGATGGGGCTTCCTCCGTCCTTCTCTGGTGGCTTCCAGGACAGTGTGACGCTGTGTTTTGTCTTATCAGCCACCTCAGGAGCAGCGGGCATGCTTGGAGGAGCTGGAGTGGAGTTTAAACTCAAGTTAGTTACAGTAATTTTCATCTATTTAGGTTTATCTTGATTAAAAAGAAGCCTCTTTTACTCACTGAGGGGGTCGACAGTGAAGGCAGAATCAGAAGGTGCACTGAATGGTCCGGTTCCTGCAGAATTGAAGGCAGCAACCCTGAACTCGTACTCTGTTCCTTCGATCAGACGAGTCACCTGGGAGACACAGAAAGATGTGAGGACTTCTAACAGACCGTCCTGAAGGACTGTTTCTTTCTGAAGGTCTGTGGTGGTCTTCCTAATAGTGTTTTTTCCTTTTCCGCCAATTAGCGCATACACATAGACAATATGGACATACTGTACTAACAACAGATGATATTGGTTGATAGTGCAGATCCTACACTACAAAGAAGTTTCTTTAAGCAGTGGACCGGAGCTGCAAACCTGGTACTCCCAGCCTTTCATGCCCCTTTTGGTGACTGGCATCTTGTTGACTCTGGCCCAGTAGTCAGTGCCTTTCTCCCTCTTCTCCAGCCAGTAGCCGATAATCATAGAGCCGCCATTGTCTCTGGGAGGCTCCCAGGTTAGGGTCATGGAGGTCTTGGAGTACTCTGCGATGGTTGGTTTCTCCGGTGGGCCGGGAAGGCCGAATGGGTCTGTGATCTGGACTGCCTCTGTTGCACAGGGGTCAGATTTGCCGTAGCGATTCTCAGCTCTGACCCGGAACAGGTAGGTCTTGTTGGTCTCAAGGTTCCAGACCTGCAGGAAAGGGAGGTGGTGTTACCATTAGAGTCAATAAGGGCTTTAAAGGCCTATTGTTATTATTATTGCTGTTATCGGGACATACCCCGTATTTCCTGTCAATGATGCTGTTGGTAACCTCCACCCACTGTGGTTCAGGAGGAGCTTCCTGCCCTTCTTCCAGCTCCGGCTCCTCTTTCACCACTTCCATCTTCTCAACAATGTAGTTTGTCAGCTCACTGCCACCATTATCCAGCGGCGCGTCCCAGTGGAGGTAGCAAGACTCAGCCTTGATATTGGACACCGTCACATTCCTGGGTGGAAGTGGCCGGTCTGAAGGAGAACAAAATACACTCAGCACATGCTATATTTTTAGGCTTGGGGAGTAACGGATTACATGTAACGGCGTTACGTGGGATACAAAAAAAAAACGTAATCAGATTACCGGTATATTTTGTAAAAACGGAAATTACTTAGCAGGATTACATTTTAAAATGAAATGGGCCTACTACAATGCAGCAGACACATGCGCAGTGCGCACGCATTACAACACTCTATGACACAACAAACCAACACGTGAAACAACCACCCGGGTGGCCTCGATTCGAGTGAAAACATAATGTAAGCTAAGGACATTAAAACAGCTGCCAATGGCTATTCATCATTATGGCTGCTGCTGGTGAGAAAAATGCTTTCGCTGGGTGGAAATTTCACCATCATTTTGTGTTTAAATCAGAAAAGGGGAAC
>JBBPCS010000116.1:86443-97226 GCA_037974645.1 Hollardia meadi
TTGTATTTTAATGTAAAAGCACATTGAGTTTCCCTGTAATGAAATGTGCTCTATAAATAAAATTGCCATTGCCATTAAATCAGCCTCAGTCGATCAACAACAAATTGACACAGATTCATTCATGGCATTTCGGATATGTCAAATATTGACTGAAAAAACTATTCGGTTGGTGCATTGCTGGTGTCTGGTCTTTAGTTTTAGCAGCTTGGAACAGATGAACTGTTGCACTGACCTGAAGCCGAGGCGTTCGTCGGCCTTCAGCTCCTTGCCATCTTTGTGCCAGGTGATCCTGGGTGAGGGGACGGCTCTGAAGGGAACTGGGATGTGCAGCTTCTCTGTTTCCACAACAACGAGGTCCAGAGTCTGGAAGTCCAGCATTGGGTTACCTGGAAATGCAGAAGAAAAACACTTGCCTGTTAGGGTCAGTTTGATGATTTTACAGCACAGGAAATGTGAGGTTGTAGGGACAGCGTCCAGCCGAGGGAAGGTTCTCACAGTCAGAATCTTTGGCGAAGACGTTCTCAGAGATGTCGGAGGGCTCGCTGACTCCGACGGCGTTGATGGCTCTCACTCTGAGGATGTACTCCTTCTCAGGGACCACGCCCTCCTCCACGCGGTACTTCAGCTCCTTCACTGGACGAGAGTTCACTCTCATCCACTTCTCTGTCCCGGCCTCACACATCTCGATGTGGTAGCCAGTGATGGGGCAGCCGCCATCCCTCTGTGGAGGTTTCCAGGCGATGGACAGGAAGTCCCGGCTGGCTCCGGTCACGTGCAGCTCGATGGGCGGTGATGGGATGGCTGGAAGTGAGACAACAGAAGGATTTAGACTGTATTTCCACTTTAATAACATTTTAACCCATTAGTCTTTAATAGGCCAACCTGTTGGATCTTCGATGGTGAGGATCTCAGTGGGTTCGCTCGGATGACCGATGCCGGCCTCGTTCTCGGCACTGACCTGGAACTGAACCTCTGTTCCTTCGATGACGTCTGTCACTCTGTACTTACAGTCTGGGCCGGAAGTCTTCCCGCATTTCACCCAGCGAGTTCCAAGCTTCTCTTTCTTCTCAAGGGAATACCTGGAGGGCAGAGGTGCCGAAAACTGTGACACCACTCTTTCAAAACTGAGGAATAAAACCTGCTGCTTCATTTTCAGGATCTCTTTCCAGCACTAAAATTCGACTTTAGGTATGTCAGAAAATACAGGAACTGGTATGTAAAGTCATACAATAAATACTAGGGTATATGGTTCAGAGAAGTTGTTAGTTTATCTTTCAAATTTCTCTCATATTTGGTTAAAATATTATTAACAGCAAGTTAAAAAACTGTCATGAAGAACTAGAGAGAAGTAGCCCGACACTGGACCACAAGCTACTAAGAAATAATCTTAATAGAAGATTTATCTTGAGCTGCACATTAATCCATCATCAGGATGGCATGAATTTATTTAATGTTGAAAATCTCTTGCTAATAAAGATTTAGATGAAAAAAAAAACGTACCTTAGGATGGGTCTGCCACCGTCGTTTTTAGGTGCCTCCCACTGCAGGTCCACGTATCGTTTGGTCACAGCGTTGACGGTAAGAGCGTATGGTGGCCCAGGAGTGGCTAAAACAAAAAAAAAATCTTTTAATGCTACATCGACAGAGTGAACAGTTTGGATTGTCTTCACCCTCCTGATTAACATAATTTATGTACACGTGAATAAAACTACTCTCTAACTCACTGAAAGTGTCTTTGGCCAGCACAGAGTCCGCCAACTCGCAAAACGGCCCGACACCAACGGCGTTCTCAGCAGCAACGCGAAACACGTACAGCGACCCTTCATTTAGCGGCATCACGGTGTACTTCAGCTCCTTGACTGTGGTGTCAACGGCCTGCCAGCCTTTACGCCTGGCGTCACGCTTCTCCACCACGTAATTGGTGATCGGCGAGCCTCCGTCACGCTCAGGAGCTGTCCACTTCAACTCGGCGCTGTTCCTGCTGATGTTAACAACGTCCAACCAGCGAGGGACTGAGGGAGGGTCTGAGGAGACAAAGATTTCTTTATGTCTGCCACTGATGATGCAAAATGATGATTCAGGAGAGTCCAAAATCTCTTTTAGAGCGTCAGTCTGTTAAGTTGTGTCTGTTCAGGATTAGTCTGGAGATAAAGTTTGGTATTTTATGGTGTGTCTATTGAAGAACATCACTTTGTTTTACTTACTGAGTCTCTCTTTGCAGAGCACGGGGTCACTGGGCTCACTGGGTTCGCTCTCTCCGGCCACATTAACGGCTCGCACCCTGAACGAGTACTCTTGCTTCTCCATCAGGCCCTTCAGGAAGTGCTCCAGGATGTTGATGTTCTCCGCCACACGGATCCAGTCCATGGTGCCACTCTTCAGCATCTCAATGACGTAGCCGTCGATCTTGGCTCCACCGTCGTGCTCCGGTTTGGTCCACATCAGGAAGCAGGACGTCTTAGCAACGTCCTTCACCTTGGGTTTACCGGGAGGCCATGGAGGATCTGGAAGTGTGAGACCATGTTTTTTTTTAACTGAAAGGACTTTTGACACTTATACACAGCTCAAGTGAGAAGGTAAACACTTTGTACCGATAGGATCTTTGACGAGGATCAGGTCTGTCTCCTTGCTTGGTTTTCCAGTTCCAGCCAGATTCTCAGCCAGGACTCTGAACTTGTACTTCTTCCTGGTGGGAAGACCTTTAACTCTGCAGAGGAAAACACGTCACATCAGCAAACTTAAATCCAACACAGACACACAGTGTAGAACTCATTTCAGACAGCAAACGATGGAGTCACCTGTAGTTGGTGTCTTTGATGGGCAGCTTGTTACATCTGATCCACTTGTCGCGGTCAGGTTCGTATCTCTCCACCCAGTATCCGGTGATGGGGCTTCCTCCGTCCTCATCAGGCTCGTACCAGGACAGCGTCAGCGAGTCCTTGGCGATGTCTGAAGGCTCCAGCTTGTGAGGAGCTCCGGGAGTGTCTGAGGACAAGAGAGGAGGGATCAGGTTAGTCTCGGCCAAGAAGAGGAACAGAAACGGGATCCTTCTTTGTCTGTAAAATGTCTCCCATACTAAACTCAGTTAAAGTTTTCTAGAACACGATAAACCTAGGGTCAGTTGACCTACCGAAGGGGTATCTGGCGATGATGGATAGGTGTTCAGCTGGTAGGCCAACACCAAACTGGTTCTCAGCAAAGACTCTGAAGATGTATTCCTTGAACTTGACCAGGCCCACAGCTTTGTATGTGGTCTGTTTAATGGTGGAGGACAGCCGGTGCCAGATCTCGCTGTCGGCAGCGCGACGTTCAACGATGTAGTTGGTGACTCTGGAGCCACCGTCGTCACGTGGAGGGTTCCAGGCCAGGAAGCAGGACTCGTTGGTGATCTCAGAGATGTCGAAGGCAGCCGGAGGACCGGGCTTATCTGTGTGAGGAAAGTGCAAATTTTATTAACCAGAACGTCAATACGAACACCTTTTTATTCCCTTTCTCCATTGAGAACTCGTCTTACCGAGAATGTTGACATCCACGGTGGCAGTGGCACGGCCGCTGCTGTTGGTGGCCTCTATAATGTAGGTGGAACTGTCGTCTCTCTTGGTCTTGGCGATGGTGACGGTGGAGTGTCCTGGCTTGGTGTCGATGGACACCCTGTCGTCCGGTTTGAGGACCAGGTCGGCCTTGGTCCATTTCACCCGGGGTTCGGGCTTACCCGTCACCTCGGCGGGGAGTTCGATTTTGCTGCCAGCCTTTGCAGTCAGACCGGCCAGCAGCTTGGCATCCAGCTGGATCTCTGGAGGCTCTGCATGGACGATAAGAGCGAGTGGTCAGTCAGAAGTCTGCAGTTTAGTGGATAATTATGTTCTAAATTCTACTTTCTTAAATTTGGTGGTAAATTTGGGATAATTTTGTCTCAATTTTGTGTTTTTTTTTTGGAGTCGCTCTACTTTAATAAAATTTGGACTGAGCTCATGTATTGTGAATATCATGTAGAATATATTGACAAAAAAGACAAATCCTTCAGATTAGGTTTTATTTGAATTACTTTCTGGGTACCTTTGGGATCAACCGCCTGGATCTCGTCGGTGGCCTTGCAGGGCTGGCTTGCACCGAGTCGGTTCAGGGCTCGGACTCTGTAGGAGTACCACTGGCCCTCGATCAGACCCGTCACCTGGAACTTCAGCTCAGGCACCACGTCCCCGCAGGGCTCCCACTTATTGGTTCCTCTCTGACAGCGGTCCAAGTTGTAGCCTCGGATGCTGGAGCCGCCATCATACTTCGGCGGCTCCCATGTCAGGAAGATACCGCTGGCCGACTTGTCTCTCCACCTCAGGTTCTCTGGCGGGTCGGGGATGGCTGAAGGACGAGACCGAGGGGTTAGAAAGTTCCTTAGGACTCTGTTTAAAATTAAAGGACACTACCTCTCTTACTGACACACCTGCTGTGACTAGTTGCTGTTGCTAAGATATGATTGGACACTGTTTGGTTCGGGGTCAACAACATCATAATTTCAATAATAAAACAAAAAAAGCAACTATTTATCATTTAGAGGATGAATTATTTTAATAAAAAAAGCAATAACTATATGTACATCCATAAAACCTCATAAACGTATACTTGATCCAAAATAAATAAACAAAAACAAAATAAATACTTGAAAACATTGACATGTTATTCACCACTATTAACAAAATGTTATGGCTAAATCTGTCTGAAATGTTCATCCATTTTAATAACACAAAAAATAAAAAACAACCCTGAAAACCAGTCACTTAACATATCGAAATAAACACCAAAGCTCTTTGACACTTTTCAGACTTCAATTTTTATTATTTTGTTTATTATTTTGTTATTATTAAGTTAAATACTGTAAATCATTTTAGTGTCTGTTGTGACTCACTGGCAGGAGAGGAGACGTTGACGGGCTCGTCGATGTACGCCGGCTCTCCCGGGCCACACTTGTTGCAGGCGGTGACTCTGAACAGATACTCCTTCCCTTCAACCACATCGGTGACGGTGAACTCCTGATCCTGGATACCTGTGACCACCTGAGAGAGACAGCAGAGATGTAGAGATGTCAGGTGAGGTGAGGTTCCACTGTCACAAGTGTTACAACCACGCACTTGATGAAATTGATAAGAAGTACAGAATATTACAATATATTAGAATATTTTTTACAGTTTATTCAATAAAAACTGATTAAGTTTAAAATAACACTATATGAAAACAAAGAGAAAATTAAGTGAATCATCAGTTGGTTGAGCACGTACTATGGAATGCATATTTTGATGACGTACCTTGACCCAGGTCTTGCGGGACATGTCCCGTTTCTCCACCTGGTAGCCGGTCAGTGGGCTGCCTCCGTCGTGCTCCGGAGCCTCCCAGGTCAAGTGGACATGCTGCCGGGTCACCTCCAAAACCTTGAAGTCCTTTGGAGCGCTGGGCGCCGCTGGAGAACAGAAATGCAATGATACCAAAATTTTAAAAATTTTTTTAATTTTTTTTGTTTTTAGTTCCTTAATTTGTGTGTTACTAATCACAGATGGCTTCAGATTCGCTCTGGATTAGAAAATAGTTTTTCATGCCGTACCGATGACGTTGACTTCGATCTCTCCAGAGACGGACGTGACATTGTTCTCCAGCTGCAGGGTGTAGGTGCCTTTGTCCGGGCGGACGCTCGGCGTGACAATCAGTTCTGTGAAGGTTGACCTGGTCGTCAGGGTGACCCGTTCGTCAGCGGTGGTCAGCTCCTTCTCTGCGAAGGTCCACTTGGCGACGGGGGTCGGGTATCCGGTGATGGGGACTCTGATGGTGAGAGGCTGGGGGACAATCACCTCCAGGCCGTCTTTGAAAGCGCTCAGGTCGAAGGTTGGACCGACTGAGGAGGGGAGAAAGAGGCATGATGAGAACTGAAACTAAATTCCTCTTGAAATTAATCCATTTTTAAACATTTCATGTTTGAGGCGTCATTTTCTTTCTTTAAAATCCACTTTTTCACATGACTGCTACAAAAAACATGAATGAACTTCTCACCATGCGGGTCGTCGGCCAACAGAGGTCCGATGATGTTTGACGGCTCAGAGACTCCAGCGGCGTTTTCAGCAAACACTCTGTAGTTGTACTTGTTTCCGTATTTCAGACCAGACACCTGAAGTAAAACGTTAAAGTGTTAAAATAAATTAAAATCTGAATGAGTGAGTGAATTTTATAAAATGAAGGTTCCAGGAAAAAAAAAATCCAATCAGGGCCTTTATTTTGAATGTAACGCCTGCAAAAGTTACCTTTTTTCCTCTAACACTTTCATAAAAAAATGTACCAATATTAATGTCAATAAGTCCTTTTGCCTCCTCCATCAGACATTCAGCCATCACACACATCTTTTTTTTTTCATTCCTTGATTTCATTAGATTCCTTGGAGGGCTTTAACTGTGAAACATCTGGAAGCATCTGCTGGGGGGGTCTTCACAATATTCAAATATGTTCAAAATGCCCACCCCAATAAATTGATATAAAAATATGAAATATTTTAAAAAATCTGAATCATAACTAAAATTAACAAATTGGTTTCAAACATATCAGAAAAAGGAGTTTTTAAAAATTGTTATAAAAATTACAATTTTCTGAGTGGTTGTTGACTCACAATGTTATGATAAAATTCCTGTAGAACATTAGCTAGTTAGCATACATTCCATGCATTAGCTTGTGAATGAATAAAAAGAAAAACTAAAGTTGCGACGTCTTTTTTTAATGCAATATAATGTAAAAATATATGAAATTTCACCACATGCTTGCAATTTTTATTCATGTACAAATAAACAGTCAATCATAATTTTCAGCATTTTGGATACAACTGTTACAGTTACTGTATGCCAAATCTGCATGGTGGAAGATAAACAGATTTTTCTTTATCCACGGGAAATGAGAACCTGGTGCGTTTTTCCTTACGTGTCAAGCAGCACACAAGTTGTAGCGTGATGTGTTTGAGTTAATTTGCCGTACTCAACATTGCGTGTCCTGCGATGTGACTATTGCACATGGGCACTTTGTGATGTTGATGCTGAACGATATAATGTGCAGCCCTTGGCAGTGAATGATTTCACAAATTTAGAATTTTTCAGGGGAGGATTTGGTTTCCTCCGATGTTGACTCCATGGCTACAGGCTTGAATTTTATCATATCCCATAAACCCCTTGAGAATCAAGGAGGTCTATGAAGCAGCTCTTGGAGGACTTTTACTGTGAAGCAGCCAATGTCAGCTTTTATGGCAAGAATTCAAGGGGATTTATTTAGTGTGTGGACAGATTTTCCTGTGAGGCAGTAAAGGTGAGAACAGATGGATGCCTTTTAAATAGAGGCATCTGGATAAAGTTACTGTGAAGCAGCTGGAGGGTTTTAATACTGTGAGCAGCTGCACAACATAAAAACAGATGTAGCCTGAAATGGTAATGCTAAATCAGGGTTTATCTGAATCGTGTACCTTGTAGAAGAGGTCGGGGCAGAGCCGGGCGTTGCAGCGTAGCCATTTGTCAGTGCCGTCCTCGCAGCGCTCGATGATGTATCCAGTAATCATGCTGCCGCCATTCCTCAGAGGAGTCTCCCAGGTCAGCTGCACCGAGCTCTTGTTCTGGTCCTGCCAGGCCAGGTTCAGAGGGGGGCTGGGAGGCTCTGCAGAGGAAGAAAACACAAATATTACTAGAGGAGACTGAGACGATGTGGAAGGAAAAGGGTTCAATTCATTCGTAAGTGTGATGAATCTTCCCTCTGCCAGCTAAACTCACCAATGGGATCCATGATCTTGACGGGATGCGAGGCAGCGCTGGGCTTGCCGACCCCGGCTTTGTTTTCGGCTTTGACCCTGAAGATGTACTCTTTGTTCTCGATGACGTCATTAATAATGGCGCTGAGCTCGTCGGCTTTGGTCACCTGGACGGGCGACCACTTCACCGATGTCCTGTCACGCAACTCAATGATGTAAGAGGTGATGGGAGAACCTCCGTCTGACTCGGGGGGCTCCCAGGAGATGGTGCAGCCGAACTTGGTGACGTTTCCCACGATCACGTTCAGAGGAGCGTCAGGAACATCTAAAATCAAATATATAAAGTATAACTTATCTATTCGAGTCAGAAATGAAGGTGGAGGGAAGTGACTGATGAAAATGACTTGGATTGGTTCCCCTATCTAAATAATAAATGTCTTATGTCTGTTCATGATTTGGTGTATCTCAAGGATCAATTCTTGGTCCACTTCTGTTCTCTTAACTTCAGTTTTTAATCCTTTTTTTTTTTTACTACAACATAAACGTATCCTGGGACTTTTGTTATTGCTCAGAAAGAAGAATTAAGGAACAAATATTGCTTTTATTGGGTCAACAGGATAAGTTTGGAACTAACACAATTTGATTTCACAGCACAAGTACATTCACTCAGAGACTGTTCTGTTACTTTTTCTTTCAAGAACATAATCTGAGGAAATTTGGCAAAATTGGTAAAAAAAATTGGGCTTTTTGTTCAAGAAATTGCTTTAGAGCAGGGTTACACAATAATTACGTCTTGCTTTAAATTGATATATTTCTGTTTCTGTAGCCATCTGGTTAGCTGTGTGGTAAGTGCATTAACACCCTCTAGAAGCCAGATTTATCAGTTTGCTTTAGCGTTTAGCTCTGTTACACAAGATTTAACATGCATATGTTACTATGGCATACTAATTCCTATATGGTAAAACAAATGTATAGAGAAAAGTCATAATCAGGTCATATTTTTACAAAATACCTGTATGTATTTACCATGTTTTGCCTTTGTAGGGCAGAATTAGAATGAAATATGACATTGACAGACTCTGTATTATAATATCAATAAAAACAAAAACAAGTCTTACCAAACTTGTTCTTGGCCTGTACAGGTTTGTCGGTCTCTACGTTGGGTCCACTGCCGACCCGGTTTCGGGCACAGACTCTGAACAGGTACATGGAGTCCCTCTGGAGGCCGGTCACGGTGTACTCAGGACTCTCGGCGTGGTCCGTGGCCAGCGTCCAGGTGTTACGCTTCACGTCGCGTCTCTCGACCACGTAGCCAATGACCTTGCTGCCGCCATCGCTCTCAGGCTCCTCCCATGCCAGGCTGACTTCGCCATCGGCGGTGTCGACCACCTGCAGGTTCTTCACGGGTCCCGGGACATCTAAGAATAACGACAGAAGCAGAGTTTGTATGGAAACACTGACATTAAAATTTTATTAAATGTCTTCCTATGACTTAAATGTTGACCTTAATTCTCTTCATGTCTGAAACCGGTTTGATCAGACACATTAGTTCCAACATCTAAGATTAGTGTAAAAGCTTCAGTATCCTGTATTTTATGCTTTTGTTAATGTTTACTGCTTCACTGGATATGAAACTTCTTGTAGTTGACCAACAGTTAATCTAGTTTTGGTATGTGTTTATGAAGAGATTCAGTAAAGCCTTCATGTCAACAGTTCTGGCTTCGTATTCAGAGAACTCACCGATGACTTCCAGGTTGATGAAGGCTTCTCCCTCGCCATGTTTGTTCTTGATGATGACCTTGTAGCGGCCCTCGTCGGACTTCATGGGGTCCTTGAGTCGGTACTCTGTGCGGTCGGCGGATGTGTAGATGTTTTGTTTGGGCAGACTCACGTTGTTGTACAGCCAGTCGGCTTCGCCCTGTGGGTAGGCACTGTAGGGGACGGCCATGACGATGGGCTTCCTGGCGTCTGTGACGTAGCTCTGGTCTGTTGTCTTTATCTGAGGCACAGCTAAAGGAAGAGGAGAGAAGTCAGTTAGGATACCATTAGCCATCCATTCTATTTCTGCATATTGATTAGACTCTTACCTGCCAGCTCCAGCTTGGCCTTGGCATCTTTGTCTTTGGCGATGATTCTGTACTCTCCCTGATCTCGAGGTCTGATCTCACAGACCTGCAGTCTGTGGACTTTGCCCTCGCTCACCATCTGGTGTTTGTCTCCCTGTACGACCGGCATGTTGTTCCTCAGCCACTTCACCTCCACTCTGTCCTTGTTCAGCTCCACCTCGTACACGACGTCCGAGCCCGGAGGTTCGAATGCGTCCTGTGGTGGTCTGACAATCTCCACTGGGATCTCTGCGGGACAGATTAATGAGCGTGTCATCCAGAGTGGGAACAGAAAAGGAACTCGCTGTGCAAAGAGTTCATACGGAATAAAATCTGAAGAACTTCACCTTCAACAAAGAGTCTGGCTCTGGATCTCTTCTCGTCCACACCACAGGCGTATTCACACTCGTCATCGGGTCTGCACTCCTTGATACGCAGAGTGCAAAGCTTCCCATCTTTTTCAAATGTGTATCTAAACAGAAATAAACATTAATCATTTAAACAGGAGCGTCAATACTGAGTTCATCCAGCCAGTAACTCTAACATGAGTCAGTGACAAAGCACAAGCTAAACTCTAATGTAAGTTGAAAACGTTAGCGTGTCCAGCTAACTAGTTCATTCCCTCGCAACCTAGAGGTCCATCCAAGATTAAAGGGACGGTTCAACAAAAATCAAAACTCCACGTTTCCTCTTCCCTGTAGTTCTATTCATCATCTAGATCAGGGGTTTTCAAAGTGTAAGACAGTGAGCCTCCCTTCAGAGAACATCAAGTCACCGGGGCTCCCCCCAACCAGGGCGGTGTTGCAACTAGCTGTTGCTGAGCAGCAGCTGCCAGTGTACTCTCCTCAGTCAAGTCAGTTTTGGTTGTGAAATGAAGAATAAAGGCACACAGTTGTGCTGTCAAAAGAAAGTCTCACTGTCT
>JBBPCS010000116.1:106535-116789 GCA_037974645.1 Hollardia meadi
TACTGCAGCCAGCCACCAGGGGGCCATCCAGATGTTTTGGCTTCACTTTTGGGAGCTCTCATGTCGTCCATCTTTATATACAGTCAGTGGTTGTACATATGGTCGTGCCACAATATGTACTGCTATGACAGTATATCCAACATTAATGTTGGGTGATTAGGTCTGGCTAACAGTCGGGGTTCCAGTTCATCCCAAAGGTTCTGGATGTGGTTAAGGTTCTGGCTCTGTGCAGGCCAACCAGTTTCTCCACACCCCCACACCACTCTCAGACCCAGACCAAAGTACACCAAAATATGTGGACAGAGTCTTTGCATACAGTCGATGTTCTCCAGAGATGTTGTCATCGAAAGGCTTTCAGCAAACATTCACACCAATTACAGAGCACATGAAAGGCAAGGTTTTGTGGCGGTATTCCCTGATATGGTCTGACTCCATTTACCTTTGATAATCAATTTTCCAGATGTTCTCTTATCTTCAGCCTCAAACATGTATTTGGCTTCGTCCTCATATCTGGTAGATTTTACGATAAGAGTGTGTCTCTTTCCTTCCACCAGGAGTTCAAACTTATCATCATTTGACAACTCCTGAGATCCTTTCAGCCACCGGAAGCTTTTGGGCTCTCTAGAAATTTCCAGCTCAAACCTTGCCTCATCCTTTTCGTACACGTGCACATCAGCCAGTGGTGTAATGAATGAGACTGGGAGCTCTGTTGATTCAGACACATAGAGTTAAAATCGTGGTGCAGACAGAGTGCACTCGAACAAAAACTTTGGATCAGAAGTGTCTGGGCAAGTTAATGAAAGTCAAATGGCAGTGATTTGCCACACAGACTAAAATACGGAGGCCAAAGAAAAAAATCAATATGAAAAAATTGTGTTCTTGGTATACACAATGTAATAGCATTTACCACAAAATTTATACAATGTAAATCACTATTACATTTAATTAAACCACATACTTAGTTATGGTCGGGTAAAGTAAGAAAGCAAGAAAAACTTGCAATAAAATGGAAGAATGACAAAACTTTTAAAGAAAAAGAGTAGCCTTGTGCTCAAACTTTTCATTTTCAAAGAAGACATCCATGAGCACATCGCAGTGCTTGGAAACTGTGTTAAGACAAAAGAAGGTAGAGTGAGGAAGTGAAAGCTCACCCTTCACTTTCAGGTTAGCAGAACACTTGGCGTTGGCGGCGGTAAATGCCACCTCGCCTGTTTGAGGCACTTTGCAGTTGTACAAGACCAGAGTGTGTTTGGCACCGTCTTCCACGATCTCAACATCCTGCGGATGGCCCAACAAACTTCAGCTTTTCAGTAAAAACACAAGTACTCAAGGAAACGTGATCACAGCAAAGCCGTGGTCGATTCACTTTCATTCGTTAGCTAACAAGAGATCAAACATTCTTGTACTTCTATCTTAACCATGGTCACTTTTCAAACTTTTCCATTCAATGTCAATAAAATCCAAGTCTGGCTTGAGTCAAAATGAAAGTGGATCGAACCACAGGTAAGAAAATATCTGCAGAGAGATATTTTAATGAAACATACGGCGGATGGACTGAGGACTTCGCCATTCAGTTTCCACTGGCCGTGGACATCGTCCTCACTGAGCTCGACCTCAAACCGAGCTGTCTCTCCGTCAAACACCTCAATGCCATACATCGGCCGAACCACCTTGATGTGGCGAGCTGACGTTTAAGAGAAGGGACAAGATTCTTACTGAAGATGTTCAGACATTTAAATACGCAAACAAACTCAACATAAACACAAATACACTAGACATACTGTATATATATTGACAAACATAAATATATACAAATATTTAGACAACAGACAGGCATAGACAGAGGTAGATCCTTGGCACTTGACACTATACAGAAACGTCTAAGGTCCTATTTAGAAACCTCCTTTATTGTTCTGTGATCAAACTTTCCATAGGATCATAAACAACCAAATGGCTCCAACACTGATCGTTAAAATCCTGTGATGATCCAGGTTTGCAAGGATCGTATGTAGGCCAGCAGAGAAGATTTTGGTGCTGAAGGTAAACGGCTACAACACCAAGTCAAATTATATGGACACATTGTGCCCAAAAAGGAACTTCTGAGGAGCCATTTGGTTCTATAAGGACCTTGTGCCACTTGAAGAACAATAAAGGGGTTTGCTTCTTCAAAGAGTGATGGTTCTATTACGAAAACCATGAGGACCCTCTGAAGAAGTGTCCTGAAGAACACACAGACAATTAAAACGAACAAGAGACACAAGTTATGGTGGAAGAACACTACAAGGGAGGACTGTTACCCCTCAAATTGGGGTGATAATCAGGGTTGAACACATCGTAGTGACCCTTCACCTGGAAACTTTCAACTCTTGTAGTGTGTTTCTACCATTTTTCCAAGGGCGGAGTGATGACAGACCACATACAGTCATCGACAGTGGTAATTAAGAAGTGATGGGAGCAAAAAGGTGTGTAGAAACTGTAAAGAAAATGGGTGATGGGGCTTGAGGTGAGGTTAGGAGGCAATGCAGGGGAAGGATATGCCAAAAAGGGGCGTCAGGAAGGGGGAAGTTGCCTCATTAGAGCTGGCAACCAAAAATCTAATTGTCTTTACCTTCAATGTGAAGCATTGCTGTCGTCTTGTCTGTTCCACAATCACATAAGTACTGTCCCTTGTCTTTGTCTCCGACTTTCTTGATCATGAGGGTTCTGCGTTTGCCCTCAGCCTTTATGGCCACCATCTTAGAGGGCTTGATCTCGGCCTCATTGTGGTACCACATCACATCGACATCTTTGTTGAGCTCGCAATCTAGAACCACCTCGTCTTTCTCCACTGCAGTATAGTCCTGCAGCTTAACTGTGAAGTACGCATCTCCCTCTGGAATGGGGAAATTTTTGTGTGACTATCCATGGCACAAACACAACACATGATGGCAAACAAAGGACAAAACAGTCGAAAAAGACAAGGAACACAAATGCAAGACATAGAAAAACAATTTCTTACGACACAGAACACAGAAAAAAAAGTCTTACAAACACATGAGGTCATTTTGTGGACCTGCACAAATTTTACAAAAAGCTGTGGGGAATAAGAAGAGACAGTGGAAGGACAGAAAGAGGTCAGGTGGTTATTCTTGGTTTACCTATGACCGTCAGGTTAGCCATGGAAGGAATTCCTTTGGCCTCAGCCTTAATTTGGCATATATCATCTAGAGTCACTTCCTTTATTTCTAGCACATGTTTCCTTCCATCCACATAAGTGACCACTGTTCTGCTCGGATGCACTTTAACGTCGTTCTTGTACCAGGTGACGGGGATGTTCTCATGAGAGAGCTCCAACTCGAACCGAGCAGTTTTGCCTTCCTTCACAGTTTGGTCCTTTATCGGCGAGATAAATTTGAGCCTGATACCTATAGTTGTATTAGTAAAACATATTCATATCATTTAGTTGACAGAGGAGTCATAATAATAATGGTTCAGCTAGTTATGTCCAGTAATGGCAGTCTAGCACTTACCATCCACTGTGAGTCTAGCTGTTGAGGTTTTACCCAAAACCTCAATCGTATATTCATCTTCGTCATCAAACTCACAGCAGTTTATAATCAGCATATGTTTCTTTCCATCATCGATGATGTCATACTTTTGGTCTGGGGTTATGATGTCAGCCCCTCTATACCACATGACCTTAGAGACATCCTTCGTGATGGTGCATTCAAACTTAGCCTGTTTCTTTTCAGGCACAGAAACGTCCTTCAGCGGGACAACAAAATCCATTTTGATTTCTGGGTTAAAAATGGACACAGGTACAGAACATCAACAACACGACAAAACCCAACATCAGGACAACATTCTACAGTGGCCAGCTTATTATTTAACCCCTTGTATGCAGTACTGGGTGCCGTGCGTCTCCATGGCTCTAGAAGTTTGTAAAATCAGACCACAAAGATATTGACATGAAAACTCCATGCCGTTGCTCGTCCCATCTTATCCTACAGAAAACATACTGGAGACATCTTCTGGTTGTGCAGGTCCCAGAGAAAAATGACGTCACGTTGCATCCCTGTGACAGTCTGCTGTGGAACGTGGCATTGAAGGACTCAATGGCTAAAAGGCTGTCATCAAGGAGGCTGTCTTGCTTGTTTGTCACAGAGAAGGACCAGTCCATCATCTTGTTCAGCTGGCATCAAATTACAACTAGTTTTATCAGGATGCAGCAATTATCTTCATTCTTCAGGCCATTCTTCATTCCTAAGCAGTAACCTCGTCTTTGTGACTATCGGGAAAAATAACCTTGGTGCTATTCTAATGTTAAATCGAACAGCTACTGACGTTGATTATTTTTGGTAAAACTAAGGCAATGTGATGTCATCTCTGTTGGAGTGCCCCATTCAGGAACACCCTGTTCGTCTAAATTATAAACTGGCCACTGTACGTAGATTTCACATAAAACATTTAACCACAGACAGTACGAATATGCTGTAGAGTGACATCACGACACACATTTTAACGCAATGTCAAATCTGACAGAGGAACAGACAAGTTTTCCATTGCACAGACTGTGCAACAACAAATACAGGACATAATTTCGACCGTGGAAAGTAGTTGGGATCCCATATCCAAAATACCTTCTTGTCTTCCCGGGCTGCATAAAATCTCAAAGAATGCAACAAATAATGAATTTGACTCGTCAACCCTATTAAATAAAGATCTAAGGTCCGTTCTCATATGCCATAATGCTTTATTTTATTGTCCACGGACCTTACGCCTTTATTTTTACAGCTAATAAATATAAATCATGGCACATGGTAATTCCGATCCTGGATACCAGGAGGACTTTCTTACCTTTGACATTAAGCATTGCGCTGGTAATTGCGTTCAGAGCCTGGTAGGACACTTCTCCGGCCTGATCCAACTGGCAATTTTTCAGTGTGAGCTTACGCACGCCACCTTCCATTTGGATGTCGCACGTCTGATGAATACATTACAGTACATTTATATATAAAAAGTAGTGAAAATGTATTTGAATGTAGAAATACACACATTAAGACTTGAGGCATGTTAAGAAAGTCCATTCAGTCTTACCGGGGATCTGGTCAAAACCTCTCCTTTGAGCTTCCACTCCCCTGGAACATCATCCTCAGAGATCTCTGTCTCAAACATGGCATCTTCCTTCTCAGTCACCTCAACACTGGCCAGGGGTTTCAGGATCTCAGCCTCTCGCTCTGAGAGAGGGTTCACATTAGTACTCATAAATATCAGCCAACTGATTGAAAGATAAGTAAAGTATTTGAAGAAGTCAAGTTAAAGAAAGGCAAGCAGGTAGATAGATAAACCTCCTAATGTTAGCTTGGCAGTGTAGACGCGTCCTTCCACTTCCATGGCATATTCTGCTACGTCATCAGGCTGACAGTTCTTGATGGTTAGCGTCATCTCCTTTCCATCCTTCTTGATCTCCACCTTGTCAGAGGGAGTGACCTCATTCTCTCCTTTGAGCCACTTCCAGTTGGGAGTGTCCTTGAAGAGCTCGCACTTAAATATAGCAGCAGCCTTCGGTTTCACATGCTGGTCCCTCAGTGGTTTCACAATCCAATCTTTGATGATTTCTGTTGAAAGTTAAACATTACTGAATCAGTGTCCATCATACCAGTAAAGACAGAATGTGCACCATTAATATACTAAATATTACTAAAATGTAGTCTGAGTCAGGGCAGAGGAGCATCAAGACTGGAAATCAAGATGTGTAAAGATGTTCAGAAAAACTGCAAGATATTGTTGTATGTCATTGGCACAAAAGCAAAAGTGTACAGTTACTGTAACATATAAATTGAAAATGGTACTTCTAGGCACTACGAATTTGTGCCCTATTCTGTTAAAGTATACATTCATTTGACAGCACCAGTACTGATACTTGTGGAGATTCTCAGTCATCCAGTTCATAATTATCCAAAGAGGGTTGAATCGAGAGCAACTGGACTGGATTTTAGAAACTTGAAAAGAACTGAAGAATGAAAGGCGAAACTGTATGCTGTACGAAACTGTACGAAACTGTACGCTGTAGCGTAGTCCAGTCCTCTTTGGACTGGACTACGCTACAGCGAAAGATATCAATTCTTAGAAACATAGCAAGGGATAAATATCCTTCACCAGGGAAGGGCCCTTCAGAATTGGTTTTGGCATTACACTGTGCTCGCATTTGTACTGTCAGAGCCTGTTCTCCTCCGGAGCATCCACCATTAATTATTAACATTATCCTTCTTCATCAGAGATCATCCAATCTACAGATTTTCTATCTCAACCAGTACTAATATACAGTACCTTACTGTGTTTTGGGGATATGTACAATGTCCTCTTTTGCTTACCAATCACTTTGACATTTGTTGAAGTCTTGACATCCTCCTGGCCGGCTACTTCGCAAGAATAGGTACCAGTATCCTCCTCGGTGGAGTTCTGGATAGTAACAGCGTGCTGCATACCAATGATATTGATCTGAACCTTGCCAGCCATTTTCTTCAGGACCTCGCCATTCTTCTTCCATACCACGTCTCTCTCTTTGTTCAACTCACAGGTCATATACAGTGGCTGACCCTTCAGAGCTGAAGTATCCTCCTCTAGCTCTTTGATCCATTTCACAGGTAGCTCTGTGAGGAGATAAAAAGGCTATGAGCAATTTGACATTGCCGAATGCTTAAATAGGATCATGAGATATTCTATTTTTGGTCTTCATGACACTGCATTTTTTTTGGGTATTTTTAAGGTAGAAAACAGATACAAATACCTTCAACAATGAGCTTGGCTGTGCATGATATTTCCTTGCCAGCATTCTTGGCCACACAGGTATATTCACCAGTGTCAGACAGCTGGACATCAATAATGTTCAACTTTCTATCTTTGCCATCAGAAGTGAACTTGTGCTTGGGGCTCTCGCGCAGGTTACTGCCATCTTTCATCCATGAAGTGATGGCAGTGGAAGGTGAGACCTCACATTCAAAAACAGCAGCAGAGCCAATAGACTCGGCTTCCTGCAACACAATGTCCTGAAGCTTCTTAATGAACTTCAGAGGGACAGCTTTGAGCTTGAATCCTCCAAAGGGTTCATCTGGTGGTGGTGTACCTTTTCCGCCAGGCTTTAGGCCACGGCCCCTGCCTTCTCCAGGGGATGGGGTCTGTTTGGCTGAAATACAAATTGAAGACAATCACTTTCAGGACAATCAGGATTCTGTTGCATCACCATAAAAGATGTAGAAAGTAATAGGGTTGTCTTGCTGAGAATTCAAAGGCACAGTTCATAGATTTATTAAGACAACAGACTTACGCTTCAGCCCTCTACCTCTACCTCTTCCTGCTTCTTCTGCTGGTTGTCCCTCTGTTTAGAAACAATTAAAATGAATTTGCTGCAAACAATGGAATCATAAACCTGCCAGTGCTATGAGATACACAGATCAGCCACAACATTAAAACCTCTGACGGTTAAAGTGAATAACATTGATCATCCCGCTACAGTGCAATATTCTGCTGGGAAACCCTGGATCCTGACATTCATGTGGATGCCACTTGACACAAACCATCCGCCCAAACACCCTTGCAGATCAAGCACACCCCCCATTGTACCTGCACACCCCGATGACATAGGTCCCCCAGCAGGACAATGCGTGCTGCCACACCACAAAGACTGCTTAGGAACAGCCCGAGAAACGTGACAAACAGCTTAAGGAGTCCACCTGGCCTCAAAATGCCCCAGATCCAAATCTGAGACCCAGAGTTTTCCACTAGAACATTGTACAGTAGCCATGATCAATGTCATTCACTTCATCTGTCAGTGGTTTTAATGTTGTGGCTGATACCTACTTGAAAGGGTAGGGAAATATGCAGTGAATGTGATGGTAAATACCTATATGTGAAATAATGACAGTGAAATGATGGAAGACCAAACACAATGATGAATAATATATGATTATATCTTTACAGGGCTGTAGAGTTTACACCATGAAGAGATGGAATTATGAACAGAAATGTAAAGATGGTATGAGTGATGAGAACGGATGTTTGACTGATGGAAATGGCATGATATTGAAATGGCAGACACACAAATGACATAATAGGAACGACATAAAGCAATGCGTATGACTAGACACACAGAATGATAACATAAATACAAGAAAGAGATTGCGTAATTCGCGTCACACTGAAGATATGATGAGGTAAATACGATTTAGATGGAAGCATGATGGTGGGAATGGGTAGAGATTATTGAGGGCATGAAGGAAAGGTTTTTTCAAGTCTTCACCCAACTAGTTGGTGCCGCCACCATCTCACCTCTCCTGGTCACCCCTGGAACCTCCAGAGCGCCTTCCTCTCCTTCACCTTCCCAGTCCTCGGAGCCGTAACTCTCCTGGGGAACCAGCTCCCAGCCCCAGGCCTCGTCCTCCTCCTGCTCCACCTCTTCTTCAGCTTCAAACTCCTCTTCAAATACCTCCTCCTCTGGCTGGGTGGCAACTTTCTTCATCTGCACAGCTCCAGGAGAAACCTCCTTCACAAGGGGAACCTTCTCTTTACCAGGCTTTGGTGGTTCTGCAGCCTTCTCCTCCTCTGGTGACGGCTTCTTTGGGATCTTTTTGAGAGTCACAGCTTCAATAGACTCTTTTGGTGAAACAGTTTTAGGAGTCTTTTTAAGTTTATCAACACTCGGCCTCTTCTCAACAAGGACTGTTTCTGCTTCTTTAGGCTTCTCAACTTTAGGAGATGGTGTCTTTTTCAGCTCAACCTTCTTGAGTTGCTCCACAGGCTTCAGAGCCACTTCTTCCTTCTCTTCTTTCGCCCTTGGTATGACTCCTTTCTTCAGTTGAAGAGGCTTGGGATCCTCAGGAACCTTTTCAGGTTTCTTAACAGAAGCCGGTACAGGAGACACCGTCTTATCTGCTGGAACTGCCTCTTTCTCCTTCGGCTTCTCCAGCTTCTGCTCTGGAGCTTGTGAGATCTCGGGTTTCTTTGGTCTAGCCTCTGGTTCTTGTTCTTTTGGTTTTTCATCTGGAGTCGGGCGACGACGTAGCAAGTCATCAGTTGGCTTCCTCTCTTTCTCCTCTGCTGGTTTCTTCTCAGGCTCTGCAGCCTCTTTGGAAGGCCTAGAGAAGGGCTTCAGCTTGACACTTTCTATCTCTTGTTCCTGTGTTGGGATTTTCTTGACCTTGGTGGGTGCTTTAACCTCCTCAGGCTCTTTCTCCGGAGTTTTCTTTTTATCTACTGGCTTTAGCACCTTGGCTGGTGGCTCCTTTACCTCCGGAGGGGCTTTCTCAGTTTTCTTAGGAGGTTCTTTGGTTTCCACTTCTCTGGGGATCCTCTCTTCCTTCTGGAAAGGCACAGTGTCCCTGTCTGGCCTCTCCTTCTTATCTTTCTCTGGTTCCTCAGCTGGTTTGACAGGCTTTTCAAATGGTTTTAGTTTGACTGTCTCTGGTTCCACTTCATCTGAAGGCAATTTTTTCACTTTCTTCAAGGCTGCAGTTGGCGGGGCAGGTTCCTCCTGCTTTGGTGCCTTAGGAGTTTTCTTCAGAGAAATCTTATCATCTGGTTTCTCATCCTTTGGGATGGGTTTCTGACGGGTCCATGCATCTTTTTGAGTTTCTTTCTCTTCCTCTTCTTTTGGCTTCACAATTTCTGGCTTCTTCACCACATCTGCTTTCTCTCGAGGTTTTTTCTCCTCTGCAGGTCTTCTGGTGGCAATTGACATTTCAACTGCATCTTCTTTAGGCACTATCTCCTCAACATTGAAGACTGTGGTCTTGGTAACCTTCTGAGGTTTTTCCTCTTCTTCAGCCTCTTTAGGTTGAACTGATGGAATCTTCTTCAGTTTGATAATCTCATGCTCCTCTTCCACTTCCTTCACGACTCTGGTTGTTTTCTTCAAGGTGGGAATCTCAAATGTTCCATCCTCTTCGAACTGAATTTTACCCTTTTTGTGAAGAACCATTTCTAAGGCAGCAAAGGTTTGACATTACTTATTAACACTTAATTGACAGCACAAGAGAACAAACATAGACACATACTTAACACTTGGAAACCAAGAAAAATAAATATAAAATAGAAAGAAAAATTAAAACTTTGTATTACCTATGATTACAATAATAAACAAAAAAATTATTATATGACAACAGCAACAGAAACAAAACTGACAGAAACAGGACAGAGAGACAAGAAAAGACAATGTTTTTGAGAAAGTTTGCTTTCATATTTATATAATAAGCCAATCAGTGGTGATTAGCAGTCAAC
>JBBPCS010000116.1:116889-149091 GCA_037974645.1 Hollardia meadi
TCAACTCCCTGCTTATTTTAGCTCTCTTTAGTGTCCCAACATCTCCAAATGATGTTTTCAAACTATGAACCATAATTTTAGATTCAGGGGTACTAATGAGTGCTGTAAAAGAATCAGGAGGTGTACCTTAATAGCTGCTGATTAAGTTTTGCAAGTTGCTGTGTATTGTGTGTAATGAGATAAAGCAAGTGGTAATCGTTGCTCCTACCTTTCTTGACTCCTCCTGGTGCTTGGACGGGTCCCTTGGTTTCATCTAATACAGAGGTATAGTTCAGACAGTTGTTAATAAGGCCATTTAATTAGTCAAGAACAGCAATTTCACTGCATTAAGAAATGGGAAGACCTTACGAAAATGTGAGAATTTGTCATCAAATACATTCAGAAATAACAAATATTCTAATACAGAATGTGGATGACATGTGATAAAGGTGTGGCTGAGATGCAAAGCAAATTAGAGGAGTACCACATGATTTAGTTGAATGACATGTAAAATAGAACCACAAGAAAAGATGAAGATCTGAAATTAAGTTGTGTCCAAGGACAAATGTGGCATGCAGGTCAAGGAATTAGTGAGCAAAAACTTATGACACAGAACCTGAAGACCGCCAATGCAACACCACAGAAAGTGACTGTACAACAGTGGAACACACATGGAAGTGGTGACATTATCTACATTTACAATGATGAAATAAGATGATAAAAAGGACTAAAGAAAACTCCAACAAATATGATATTTCCCTCTCAGTCCTCCAAATACCTCTACCTGTCTCAGGAGTGATCTTTTCTACGATTGTTTTTTCTTCTTTCGTCTTGGTTGTTTCTTCAGCCTTTGTGACAGGCTGTGGCTTCGTCACTTCAAGCATAAAAAAAGACGCAATTGAAGTCATCCAAAGCACCACGAAAACACACTGTCTTTCTAAAAACGCTCAAGGTGTTGGTATGAATTCTTTAAGAATTATTGTCTAGATACCTGGCTTTGTTTCTTCTTGTGGTGTAATTCTCTTCTCCAACTTTTTGGTTTTGTCAGTGGCTTCAGGCTTTTTGGCAGCTTCTGGTACTTTTACAGCAGCCTGAGGTTTCTCTTTTTTCTCTTCAAGTACAAAGTATACACGTAATTGAACAGAGAGCTCTCCACAAACACTACATTATAAGATTCCAGATCTTATGATCATGGCTACCTAGTTTGATTTGTTGCCTTTCCGTGGTACCTCACTTTCTTTAATGATTTGGGCAACATGTCAGGTTTCATCAGGATAAATTTTCAAAGATTTACATTTGCTCAAGAGTGACATTCTTTTACGAATGCCTTCAGAAAATCCTCACACATAAACACAACATTTCAAAGAGAAATTGAGTACCTTCTTGAGGAGCAGCTGGCTTTACCACTGCTTCTTTGACTTGTGGTGGTGGCTCTTTCTCCTTCACAGGAACTTGGAAATGAAATTATATGACAATCAGAACCTC
The DNA here is from genome assembly GCA_037974645.1 of Hollardia meadi. NCBI lineage: Eukaryota > Metazoa > Chordata > Actinopteri > Tetraodontiformes > Triacanthodidae > Hollardia > Hollardia meadi. The sequence goes on from JBBPCS010000116.1 coordinate 118,354, forward strand.
ACAAGACAGATCACTGAACCATGCAATGACAAACAACACAAAGACAACAAAGAAAATACACGGTGATAATGTTGAAAGACTTGAGTTTAAAGATGGGAGAAACCTCCAAGAAATTTCCACAAAAATATCTCAACTCACCATATCTACACAAAACATTGACACTCAAAGATACAGTGAAACATAACGGACACAACAAACAACGAATTACCAAAAAGGATGAGAAAAACCCAACATACAACATACATGAAACTGTGGTGGTTTAGATATCAGGTGACAAGAAATCAAGAGTGTCAATCAAGAGTTGACAGTTCTTCACAATGAGCAGAGAAGTTTGTGCCCAAACAAAATGGGTGATATGACATGGATATCCTCTTGAAATGAGGACAAAGAGGTATGAATCTCATAAATCCTTAAGAGGATGATAACAAGGAGGTGCACAAGGATGCTTGGTGCTCAGATCAAAAACACGTGCTCTGTGACATATAACATTTTTCCCTTTATACCTCTGGAAGATTCTTGAGGGGGGGCATGTTCTTTCCTTTCTGGTTCCAAAGAGGAAAACCTTGTTTCTACGATGGTATGAAGCCGTTGAGCTTCTCCCTTCGTTTTGCTTATGGTTTCAACTTCCTGAGGAGGGATGTATTGCACATCTGCTTTCAGAAAAGGCTGCTTGACTTCTGATTTCCATGTCCTGGTGGCACCTTCCTTGTACTCTGGCCCGTCTGTCTTGTTGTCATTAGTAGTGGTAGTCTTTTTCTCAATCATCTCAGGCTTGGCTTTATCTGTTACTGAGGGTTCTTTTGCAGTGGGCTCATGCCAATCAATATCAGCTTTTGACGCTGTCATTGCAGGTTTGTATTTTTCAGAAATCTTCACTTCAACTATCTCTTGGGATTGATACATTTCCTCACTTTTTCCTTTGATTTCTTCTTGTTCAATGGCTCTTATCGCTTGTTTTTCTTTTTCAGCTTTGCTTTCAATGTGTTCCATTTTAATATTTGTTCCTTCAATAGGACTAACAGTAGCTTTTTTATTTTTAACTGTGACTATCTTTGGCTCAATCTCTCCTACTATAACATCAGATTCATCACTTAAATGCAAAGTCTGTTTTGGAATCTCTGTCTGAGTATCTCCAACAACTTCTCCAATTATGGCGTATTTTTCTGAGCCACCTTTGCCTCTCAGCAAATCTTCAGTTTTGGACTCTGCTCTGGTTTTATGTACAACTGGACTAACGTTGATAGTTCTGTCACCAAGTATTTGAACCTTGTTTTCTTGCACTTTAATCTCTTCAGTTTGATTTGGAGAAATATCCTCTGACTTGTAAGCCCTCTTTGTTCTTGATGAAGTGTCTTTTACTAGATTGTCAGGGGAAATATACTTTTGTGGAACCTCTAATAAAATATTTTGCTCTTTAACAATCAAAGGTTTTTCAGAAACAACATCCATTACAGGTGTCCTTGAAGCCTTTCTTTCCATTTGTTCCTGCTTTGTTTCCACGTTTGGAACAACACTGAGAAAAACATCGTTAACTGTGTCTGTTTTAGACTGAATGCCTTCAAATGTAACCTGTCTTTGGTCTGTTAGACAGTTTGGTTGATTTGGAGATGTATTATCATATCTAACTTCCTCATGTACAGGAAAATGGTCTCTGACAACTATTTCTGTTTTAGCATCTTGTCCTACCAATGTTTTTTGAGTCTTTTGGGGAGTAACAGCTGTCCGTTCTGCCTTTAGTTGAGTTTGTTTCTGTTTTGTCGGTTTAAATTCATTTTTTACTTCTTTTACTTGAGTATCTTTATCTGCAATCTCTTGTTTTTCAGTTAAAGTTTCCACACTTTCCTTGGCAGACTCTGCACTTTGTGAATGCCTTATTAGAGACACTTCACCAGATTCATAAATGTCCTCCTTCCTTGATATAATGTCTTTTATAAGCTTGTCAGGTATAACAAATCTTTGGAGTGTGTCTGATTTAACATCTCCATCTTTAACTATGAAATGTTTTCCAGATGTAACATCCATCACAGGTGCAACTAAAATTGTTTGTTCAACTTGTTCCTGTTTCGTTTCTGTTATGTGAAACGGAGTAACTCTACCGAATTCATTTTTAACTGCAGCTGTCTTGGACTGCACTTCTTCAACTGTCTTTGTTTCCATTTGCTTTTGTCTTGTTTTTATCTCTTCGGCTGGAAAAACTGTGGTGGTTTTGTCCATTACTGTAAGTTTTTCTGGTGTGTCTACCAAAGATTGTTGACCTGTTACTTCTGGTTTAGATGCACCTGAGGCCATTTTTTCAATTTGCTGTCTTTCAGGTAATTTCTCTCTAATCGGGGTAACCTTTTCTGTTTTATCTTGAACTTTGTCTACTTTTGACTTAACTTGTTCAACTCTAATATCTTTTGTGTCATTAAAAGATTCATTTGTCTTTAGAGAAATGTCATCCAACTTATAAACGTTCTCTTTTCTTGACCCAATAACTTTTACTAGCTCATCAGGTGTGATACAGCTTTGGAGAGTGTCTGATTTAACTTTTCCTTCTTTGACTATCAGAGATCTTTCAGATGCAACCTCCATCACAGGTGCCACTGAAAACTTCTCGATTTCTTCCTGTTTTGTTTCTGTTACTTCAAGTGGAGTAACATATTCATATTCATCTTTTACTACGACTGTCTTAGACTGCACTTCCTCAAGGGAAGTTTTTGTACTTTTGCCCAATATCTGTCCTTTCTCTTTCATGGATTTAGATTTCTTTGTCTGGGCATCTTCAAATTTAATCTCTGATGTTTTGTCAATCTTCTGCCTTTCTTCTGTTTGGTTTTCTTCATTTTGTACAATTTCTGACTCATTTATCATCTTGAGCGCATCTTTTTCCCTCTGTATGTCTGTTTTTGTTACCTCCATTATGGGAGCGAGTGCCGTCTTTGTTTCTATTTGTGCCTGCCTGGTTTTCATCTCTTCAACTGAAAGAAATGCAGTGGTTTTCTCCATTACTGTAAATTTCTCTGAAGTGTGTTCATGTGATTCCTTTGGTTTAGCTGCACCTGAAACCTTTCTTTCAACTTCACTTTTCTCTGGTTCATCCTTAACTATGTTTTCTTTCGTCTTGGCTTGTTCAAATGTGATACGTTCAGAAGTATCTGACATAGCATCTCCATCTTTTACAATCTGAGATTTCTCAGATGCAACCTCCATCGCAGGTGCCATTGAATTTCTTTTAACTTGTTCCGTTTTTTTTCCTGTTACATCAAGTAGAGTAACACTACCGTATTTATCGTTGACTGTAACTGTCTTGGACTGAATCTCTTTAGCTGTTCGTTCTTTGGATGCTTTGTCTCCCAAAGCTGTGACTGAATCATTTTTTTGAATTTGTTCTCGCCTTACTGGTTTTGTCTTTGCAGTTGGAGGGACTTTGCCAGTTTCATCTCTAATTGCTTCAACTGTAATCTTCTGAATTTCAACTGATTTCAGGGCAATGTCTTTTTCTTGAGAAATATCCTCTGGCATCATCTCTTTTACTTCTGTCTCAGGTATAACTTCTGCCTTTGTTTCGGTTTGTTCCTGCCTTCTTTTCTTTTCTTTAAGAGGAGCTTTGTCTGTTTTACTTATAACAGGGACTAAGTTGGCCCTGATTTCTTCATCTTCAATCTGTCTTTCTTTTCTTGCAGTTATGTCTTTAACCATATCATTTGATGAGGACATTTGTTGTGGAATATCTCTTTTAGCTTCTTTATCTGTTATTGTTTTTGTGTGTATTATTTTCCCAGCTGCCTCCTCCATCACAGGTAACGCTGAACTCATTCTTTCAACTTGTTCCTGTTTGATTTTTGTTGCTTCAAAAGGTATAACACTGCCGTATTCATCTGTAACTGTGACTGTCCTGGACTGGCATTCTTCAACTGCAATCTTTTTAGATTTGGTTGACTTTGGCCTCTGATCTTTCTGAGCTTCATCTTTCTTATTAAAAACAGGTTCTGATGCATCACCTTTGATTGTTTCTTCAGGCTGAGTTTCCTTGGCAGCACCTAGCCTCAACAATTGCGCATGTTCCTGTTTTGCTGTCTCCTCTTCAGTCAGAGGTGTTTGCTGAAACTGAAAATTTTCATCTATATTATCTCCAGTCTTCAGTAACTTCTGTAATCTCTTCATCTGTAGTATTTCTTCCTTGGAGGACCTGGGGTCAGACTTTGGAATTTCCTCCTTTCTTGCTTTTTGAGTTCTAGCCAATTTTTGTTGAGGAAGTTGCTCCACCGAAGAATCTGCGCATGGTGTTTCTACCTCAACCTCAGGTGCATCTAAGACAATTCTTTTAATTTGTTCTGGTGTTTTTGGTGTCACATTTTCAATGGGAGTCACTTTTACAAACTCATCCTTAACTGTGATGGTTTTTGGTGTGATTTGTTTATCTGCAACTTCTTTCGTTTCAGCTAACTTATTTTGTCTCTCCCTCTGGGATATTGATTCCATTGGAGGAATAGCATCTGACACCTGAATTTCCTCACAACCTCCTGCAAATTCAGGTTTTTCTAGTGCTGCTTCAAATTCTTCATTAGTTTCCTCCATCACAGATGTAACTGAAATCTTTCTGTCAAGTTGTTCCTGTTTTGATTTCATCTGTTTAAGTGGAGTAACTTTTAAACTTTTATCTTTAACTGTGCTAACCTTCAGCTGGTCTTGTTCAACTATAATCCCTTGAGGTTTGGTAATTTTCTGTTGTGGTTCTTGTGGAGATGCTGACTCAATTTTTGTCGTGTCAATTTCCTCTTCAAATGTTGCATGCTCTGTGACAAATTCTTTATATTTTGAATGTTTTTCAGCTGTACCATCTTCAGCTGAAATCACTTTTTTAGTTTTATCCTTAACTGTCTTTTTGATTTGTTTATCTGCATCCTTTTTTGTTTTGTCTAACTTTTGTCGTCTCTCCTGCAGGGATATTGATTCCTTACCCTCAGACACATGACTTCCTTCATCGCCTGCTGTAAATTCAGTATGTTTGACTTGTGGATGTTTTTCAGGCACTGCTTCCGATTCTTTAGAAGTTTCCTCGATTAAAGGTGTAACAGAAACCTTTCTTTCAATCTGATCATGTGTTGTTCTTGTTTCTTTCAGTGGAGCAACTTGAAAGGTTTTATCTTTAACTGTGCTAACCTTTAACTGGTCATGTTCAACTATAATCCCTTGAGGTTTGGTAAGTTTCTGTTGTGGTTCTTGTAGAGATACTGACTCGCTCTCTGTCAAATCAATTTCAATTGTTTTGTCCATCAGAGCCGTATCTAAACCTTTTCTTGCAACTTGTTCCTTTCTTGCTGGTTTCTTCTGTTTATCTGTTGCAGTTTTATCTGCAACTTTTTCCATTTTATGTATCAATATCTGGTGTGTCTCTTTTGCTGTTTCCTCTGTCTTTGGAGAAATTGCCTCAGAAATCTCTCTTTTATTTGATGCAATTACTTTATTTTTTTGGGAAAAGTATTCTGCTATCGGTTTTATTACCTCTACCTCTGTTACTGGGGACTGTATTTTTTCTGCCAGTGTTTCTTCAGTTGTTGATTCTGTCAAAACTGTTGCCTTTCTTTTAGACTGTTCTTTTTCTTCAGTTTTAGCAACTTTAGGGAGTTTGTCCTCAGCTTCGATAATCTTTGACTGTATTTCTTTCATACTAACCTCAGATTTCACAACCCTCTGCTCATTCTCCTCCAGTGGAACTTCTATTTGACGCGTTTCTAACAAAACTGCTTCTTGTCCTTCAGTTTTAGATGTCTGATTTTTACTTGTGACTTGTTTGAACTGAACTTCTTTAACTGCAATATCTTCAGTTTTTACTGGTTGTTTTTCTGTTTTAGGCTCTTTTCTCTTGGGGGTATCTTGTTCTGTCAACGACTTCATGCTCATTTTCTCAACAACAGGAGAAGTTGATGCTTTTCTTTCAGTTTGGTCCTGTGTTGTTTTTATCTCTTCAGTTGGAGTAACAGTGTGTTGTTCATCCTCAGTTGTAACTGTCTCTGATTGGACTTTGGTTTCTTTTAACGTCAGTTCCCTTTCTTTTGGTCTCGTAGGAGGAATGTCTTCTACTTTGACATGTTTTTCTTTACTACCAGTGTCTTTTGCTTTAGTGGTATATCGTTCTGATGTGTAATTTTCTAGTGTTGTTTGCTTTGGTACACCATCATGCTCAGATTGAGTAGAAGGCTGTTTTTCAGTTTGCTCTTGTCCTGGTTTTGTCTTTATTTTTGGATGTTTATCTTTAACAATATCTGCTTTGAGTTGGTCCTCATCTTCAACCACTGTCTGCTGTCTCACTTTCTGAGCAACATCTTTAAGAGTCCTGTCCTTTGATAAGACTTCAGGTTTTTGAATGGTATGATCAGTAATGCTTCCTCTCTCTGGCAGTGTTTCAGCATATTCGACTTCTATTGCAGGAGTAACCGAGGTACGTCCATAGGGTTGTGTTTCAGTTGTCCCTTCCATCGGATTGTCTTTGACCAGTGTAACTACTTCGGACAAAATGGATTCAGGCAGAAGCTCACTGGTTGACTTTGGCAGTTTTTTGAACGTTGAATTTTCTTTGGTTAGCGTTAATTTCATAACACTTTTAACTTCCTTCCTTCCCTGTTCTTCTCCTGTTTTTTCAACAGCCTTTTCTTTTTCTTTTGATGGTTTTCTTATCTTTTTATAAACCTTTGCTGGTAGTTCTTCTCTAAAATGTTCATCAGTTCTAATAACTTTTTCAGGAGTGTCTCCCTCCAGTAATTCTTTTTCTGTGACATCTGATCTCAGAGCTACTTCCTGTCTCTCTGGTTTCTTGTCTAATGTTTTCTTTTTCAAAGAATCAACTTCGTCCTTTTGTATTTCTTTCTTCGGACTCTTAGACACTGTCATCTGAATTTCTTCATTCTTATTCTCATCTTTATGTGACACGTTTTCCAAAAGTTTCTCCTCTGTTTCAGCCAATGCACTTTCTTTGTATTGTGAATCCATGTGGAGTTTGACTGGTTTCTCAGCTAATGCTGTCTGTCTGGTAGACTTGGTAGTTATATACAGCTTTTCTTTTTCTTGCTTAGTTTCACTTATTCTAGGTTTGGAAGATAGCTTTTCTATTGGTTTGACAAGCCCTGAAGAATCAGTTTCTTGTGTCTTTGAGGTTGCTTCAATATTTTCAGCCTTTAAGGGTTTTTCTTGGTCGGTTTGCTTTAATTCCTTCTGGAGAATATCTTTTTCTACAGGTTTACTGTCTGTCACACTGGATAACTCAGGTATTTTAGTACATTCCTTCTTTTCAGCATCTGCTTGTGTTTCTATCACCTGTTTTTGATCAGAAACTGTTTTGACTGAAATTCCTGGACTCTCAGCTTTTCTTTTACTGCTTTGAGAAGCTTCCTCGTGTTCTTTAGTAACTTTTTTAATGTCTGTTATTTCTACATTTGTTGTTGGTGAATCCGTTTTTGGGACAGAAAACTCTTTGTCTTGAGATTTTTGTTTTGTTGGATCACCCTGACCTGTTCCAGCTTTATTCCTCTTAGATTCACTTCCTGTTGTGACAACCTTTTCTTTAATTTTTGGGGTGACTATTTTTTTCATACCCTCTGTCTTTAAAACCTCAGTAACAGATATATCACCACTTATTCCAGATAATTCACCAGGTTCTTCCCTCTTACTTAAAACCCCTTCTTGCAGAAAAGATTGAATGTTTTTGCCTACAATTTCTTCTTTATCTTTATAATATATTTTAGGTTTTTCTTCAACTTCTTCTCTTTCCACTACCTTCTCTGCAGAGGATTCTTCCTCTGCTATGAAATCTATTGGGATCCTCTGAGCTCCTGCCTTTAAAAGACCAGTGGTGGCTGCTTGAGGATGGAAGATTTTAAGGAGTGTGAAGAGAAAGCACCATGAAGCGGTGCCAAGAGATTAAGGGAAAAAAAAACACAGACACAAACACTTGGAGTTAAAGAAGACAAACGCAGAGATAATAAGAAAGAAGTAGGAGCTACAATGAAGGACATGAAAATATGCTGCTGCTGTACCTCTCTCCGGTCTTTTTTCTTTAATCTCGACTGGTGTTTCAGGAGCCAGAGCACCAGGAATGGTTATGGGAATCATCTGGGTCTCTGCTTCTGTTTCTTTTTTGTATAATGTAAGATATACACGTTTAAGAGAGGAAAAAAAGAGGATAAAAAAAGAGCCCATTTTGAAAAGATACAAAAACATAGTTACAGAAGAGTGATGTAATATGAAGGCAATGTGGAACATAATGAACATGAAAATGGGGTATGAAGAGACATTTATAAATGAGGTGGAATTTAATAAACTGAGGTTGATTGTGGAGCGAGGCTGAAATGAGGACCCCTGCTGGTTGGATCAAAAACAACAGACTGCACCCAAACTTGGAATCATATGAAAAAGTTAAAGATGGAAATGATCATGTTAGATTTGCTCTCTGTACCTCTGGAAGCTGTTTGTGGGGAAGTCCTTTGATTCTCCGCTGGTTTTGTCTGAACCATATCCTTGATTAAAGTTTCTTCTTTCTTTCCAGTGTCACCTCTCTGTGGAGGGACATATTTGGATTCCTCTCTTTTCTTGTGCAGTCCTTCAGTTTTGGCAGCGCCTGAATCAGACTCCGCCTCCTGTTCGATCACTTTTGGTTTCTTAAGCTCAATATCTGTTACTGACTCTTTTGGTTTTACTTTGGGGGTCACCTCTAATTCAGGTTTTGGTTTTTCAGCAACTTTCTCCTTCTTTGTATCAATGATATCATCAGATGTTAGCTTCTCAGCTACCTCATGTTTCTTTACCGACACTTTTCCTGGTGCACTAGTTTCGTCTTTTTTGGAGTCAATAATGACTGGTGGTTTATCTCGAGTTTCCTCCTTTCTACTGTCCTCGTCTACCATTTTCACCTGAGCAGGGATAACTTTTGTTGGTTTGTCTTTAACTGTGAATTCTTTTGTCTCAATTGTAATTTCTGTAATTTGCTCTGTTCTATTGTATTTTTCTTCTGGAATAGCTGATATTGCCTCAATGTCATGATCTATTGATTCCTCTGTCAAAGCCTTTCTTTCCATTTCCACCTTTTCAGTTTGTTTTCTTGCTTCTGTGCTGATAATAATTGGAAAAGGTTTGGTTTTATCTGCGTCGGTCACCAATGAGATATCTTTGACTAACTCTGTTTCCCTGACTGTTTCCTCAGTTTTTCTGACTTCCTGCTCTCTCACTTGTCTCCCTTTGCTCTCTGTTTTAATGGTCAACTCTCTTCCCCTTTTGACTGTAACACTAGTTTCTTGTGTAGAAACATCCTTCTTGTCTGGCAGAGGTATGACTGATATGCTGTCTCTCCTCTCATCTGTGATTTCTTCTGTTGGTGACTCGATCATCCTGACAAAAACCTCCTCTTCAGTTTTTTCTTTTGTAGGTTTATCCTGCACCGTTGTGACCTCCCTATCTTTTCCCGATTCAGATTCCTCCACTACAACAATGGTTTCTTGTGTTTTTGGAACAACTTTGTCTTTAGTCAACCTTGTTTCTTTTCTCTTTGCAGTGTCAGTAACAGATATCTCGCCTCTCAATTGAGATTTTTTATCTCTTTGGCTCGCCTTTTCTGTCGAACTTAAGACATCTACCTCCGTCAACAACACTACTGTCTCGCCCAGAGTTGCCAATTTGTCCTCGTACGACACTTTGGCGTGTTCTTCCACCACCTCTTCGTGTTCCCACACCTCCACTGTGGGGGACACTTTCTCTGTCACGTAATACACTTCCTGTATCTTCTGAGCTCCTTTTCTTTGCTCGATCTTGACAAGACTCGTAGTTGCTGGGAGTTTTAAGAGGTGTTGAAGAAGAGGCGTCATGTGGCGGCGCCAAGAGGTGATGACAAAACACAAAGACAAGCAACAGTGTTAGAAAGAGACAATACAGAGATTAATTCAAGGACTAATGCTTGAGGGGATAATCCGCCTGTTGTGTATTAGCATCAAGAGTAAAAGATGTGGTTAAAGTACTCCATGTTTTCAGATGGTCGGTACCTTTTTCTGAAGGAGAGACTTTTTTCTCTTGTTTAACGTCGGTGGGCAGAATCTTCTCAATCTTCTTAGTTTCTTTTTCTTTTGTAAATAATTAATCAGTTTTTAATCCAAGATGGTTCATGAGTAGAAGATCATTTTAAAGAAGAAAATTCAGACAGTTAACAAACACACAACTAGCATACATTCAACAAAACAAAATATAGCAAGAATAAGACATTCAAAGAGGGATGTAAGATTTTACGAAGCCATTAAAGAAGTGGCAACAGTTCAGTTTGTATTCAATTTGCACTTTTTCAGCCAGCCAGTGTGATTTTATAAAACGTAATGAATACTTTCACCGTTGGGCATAATATCTGCTATGAAACAAAACAATTGACCTGTTCTGTTCATTGTTCATTGCAGTTGAGTTTGACGCATAGTTTTGAAGAATAGTAAATGCACAGAGGCAGCATTTGTGGCATTTTGTTTGGACAAAATTAACAATTTAATTGACGTGCAGATTCTCCAAAGATAGTTGAATCAAGGTCAACTGGACTTGGTTTGTAAAATCTTGAAGACATTTCGCCTCTCTTCCAAGTGGCTTCTTCAGTTCTGCCTGGCTGTGTAATAACAGTCGTTAGAGTCGTTGGAGTCACCTGAAGGGAACAACTCTAACCATTGTTGTTACACAGTCATAAGCACTAACATCCCCACAGAGGCTAAATACCGGAGACTCCCCACCAGTCAGTCAGAACTGAAGAAGCCCCTTGGATGAGAGGCGAAATGTCTTCAAGATTTTACAAACCAAGTCCAGTTGCCCTTGATTCAACCCTCTTTGGATGACTACGACGTGGATGACTGAGAATCTTCACATAGATGGTAAAAGTCCTGGTTTTAATTCAAGATTTTGGTCCTCTCGCTGAGTGTTCACAACATAATCAGATAAATTTGCCTGTAATTGTGAATGTAATATAATTATTTGCATCAAAATGACTAAACTTTGACGTAAAAAACAACAATTATTTTTTTGACTGTATGTTTTTTGACCTTGACCTTAAAGCACATGACTAAGTGCAGTAACTGGACTGTCGCCGATAATTCACATGCACGAAGACTCAAAGTGAGATATAAAGAGTTGAGATCTGCCTCAGCTGTACCTTTAGGAAGTGGTTCTTCTACCTCTCGTTTAGGTTTAGCTTCAGGCACCTTCTCAGGTGTTTTATCGGGGACCTTTGTAGGAACTGTTTTATCTACAGAGATCATCTCTGTTTGTTTCTTTGAATCCCTTTCAGGTTTTACTTCAACAACCTTTACAGGAAGCTCTGCAGGTGCCACCTTCTCAGGAACTTTTACAGGCTTCCTCCCAGGAGGAGCCTTCTCTGGCACTTTTTCCTCAGGTGGTTTTTCTGGAACTTTCTCAGGTACTTTTTCTGGCACGACCATCTTTGGAATTTCCTCCACTTTTCTCTCAGGTGCCAGCACCTTCTCTGGGACCCTCTCAGGGGTCTTTTCCTTCACCTTGGCTTTCCCTGGAGGCCGCCTCTCAGGTACTGTTTCAGGTATTTTATCACGCAGCCTCTCAGGCTCACTCTCCAACAGAACTACCTCATCGAACACCTTCTGGGGTACTTTTTCAGCCACCTCTTCAGGTAAGGGTTTAGGTTTGGGCTTAAAAGCTTTAAGAGGGTTTGACACAAAGACATTCACGAGACATGACTATACAGAATTGAAAAATGTGCTAGCGCACAAATAAGGATGCATTAAACACAACACAAATCTTTACACAGATTATCCTTCTTTAAGCAGAATGCTGAAGTGCTTCTAGTTTGTCCTCAGGGTGGCATAAGAGGAAAGATCATAGAGGAACCAATATCAATAGTGATAAAACTTTCAAAAGATTCATGTAAATCTGGCTGAGAAATCTGTCTCTACACCTACTGGTACTACCATATACTCTAAAAATATTAATGATAATATCAATGTCATGGTCATTTGAGTAACATAACCCAGTTTAAAGGACAACAAAAAAGAAAGAAACAAAGCCTAAGTTTGTTACTGACGAAAGATCCATCAGAAAAATAAAAAGTACCTTTCTTTGCTGGCTCTTCTTTGGGAGGAACAACAGTGGGTTCAGGTTTCTTGGCTGCTTTTGGAGGCTCGGGCATTTTTTCCTCCACAGCAACTTTAAAGAGCACCATTCACACACATTAGAAGCGTTTCAGTGAATTCAAGTTGAAGAGTGTTATTAGAAATGGACAAACACCAGCACTCTATCGAGTGTAAGATATAAAACATTACTAAAACCGACCAACAGAACTCGGTGCGGCAGACGTTAAGACGTTAGATGTAAGGAACACACCACAGAGGCTGAAGAGGGTTTAAGATGAGTGTAAGAGGTTTTAGTGCGAGAGGTTGGGGTTAGATTAAGTGCCAACATCTAAACTAAATTGAACGAGCACCCACGAAATGTCACTCCAGATATGTTAAAGTAGGACGGCAGAGTTAAGAAGATTAAGAAAAACTCCGGAGCTACATCTCAAGCTGAGACGTTGTATACCTTTCTTTGGCGGTTCCTTTGGTGCAGGCGTTGGTTCTGGTTTGGTCTTTGGAGGTTCTGGTTTGGCCTTTGGAGGTTCTGGTTTTGGCACTCTCACTTCAGCTTCAGCTTTTGTCACTTCCTGTTCTGGTTTGGGCACCACCGCAGGTTCTGGTTTTGGAACTGGAGGCTCTGGCTTGGCTCTGGCTGGTTCTGGCTTCGTTACAAGAGGCTCAGGTTTACGGACTTCTGGTTTTGGTTTTTCTGGTTCTGGTTCTGGCTTTCGGGCTTCAGGTTCTGGCTTCGTTGGTTTACGGACTTCTGGTTTTGGTTTTTCTGGTTTTGGTTTTTCTGGTTCTGGTTTTGGTTTTCGAGCTTCAGGTTCTGGCACTGTTACTGCCGGTTCAGGCTTGATCTTTGCCGGTTCTGGTTTTGCAGCCTCTTCAGGGACTTAAAGTAACATTTAGATTGGTTTAGATATCAGCAAATAAATTCAGGACACACAGAAAGTCAAAGATTCGCTTCCAAGCGAAGCACAGGTAAGACATTTTAATACTCAGGACAGAGAAACATACACACAGTAAGACTAAACTCGAAACACACATCCATACAAAGCAGGAAATACCTTTGGATGGTGGTGTCGCCGGCTTCTTTACCGGTACAGGTTTAGCTTCTGGCTCCGGCTCAACCTTGGCCGCAGGTTTGGCTTCAGGTTCTGCTTTAGGAGCCGGTGTGGGCTTGGGCTTTGGTTCAGGTTCTGCCTTTGATTTGGGCTTGGGTTCTGGCTCAGGCTTAGCTGCAGGTGCCACTTTTTTGGGCTCAGCAGGTACCTGAGGCTTGGGCTCATCTTCAGGTAGGTAACACAGACATTAGCTGAGGTTAGCATGAAGTCAACAGTTTATGTCTAAGATTTATCAAGAGGCTTTGGAGAGAGCAAGATGACACTCAACAAGGAGACACGAAGAAGAGTGAAACTAGCTTCAGTATTACACAGAAATCCACAGAACACCCCTTTTAGTGTACAAACAGTAAAATCAGGTCAAGACAGACAGTAAGAGGTCAGAAGAAGAAGTGGTGAGCACAAGAAAGCTGTCAAACAACAGGGAGAACAAAGTACCTTTCTTTGGCACTTCAGGCTTCTCGGCAGGCGGCGAGGGAGCAGGGGCAGGCTTCTTAACCTCCTCTGGTTCTTTTAAGATACATTCAAACACATGATAACTCAGAAAATCAAAGAAAACAAGATGAGAAACAGAACAGACTGTGATCAAAATAAGGACAGTATCATCAGCAAAGATGGAAGATTTTCTGTAGAGAGATGTTAAAAATCAGACATCTCTACCTTTGGGAGCAGGAACTTCCTTCTTCTCTGGGACTAAAACTACAGGAACCTTTTCCTCCACTGGCTTTTTGGCCTCCGGTACTTTAGAATTTTAGCAAAATTACGTGAAATTCCACAACATTATGGGAGATTAAGGAGTGAAAGACAACATAGACACAATTACATTAAATATTTTAAAAGTGTAAAAAACATGAAAAGACAAAGATGATTTTAATATTAAACAGGTAGACGACAACATCAGAGGTATGTTGGTACCTTTTGGTGGTGATGGCTCCTTCACAGCTGGTCTCGGCTTCTCTTCAGGCTTTTTCTCAACTTTGGGAGCTTAAAAGACACCGATTGAGTTAGCATCACAAGAGAGATGCTGTGCATTTGCATGTGAAGCGTAGAAGCGCAGCAGAAGATAATAAGACAGGAAAAAAAGAAACTACAGAAGATAATTTAATAAGCCCGTAGCAAAAATAATAGATTAAGTAAGAAGGGAATAGAATAAAAAACAGGAATGACAAAGCGGAACGGGACAAAACGAACAAAGATTTTAGTAGCAGAGGACAGACGAATAAGTTTGCATTTTTTTGCAGAACAGGGCGCTGAGCTGCAGCAGCAAGACGTTCAGGTGGGCGGTACCTTCTGATGGGATTTCCTCTCTCATTTCAACTTTCTTGGTCTCCACTGTCTCCTCAACGGGAACTCTGGCAGCTGGCGGAGAAACAAAAAACACAGGAACACATCCAGAGTCATCATCACTGTCAGAAAACATTAACTTCCTGATGTTTCACAAAGTAAAACCAACTTCTTTCCGCACAGATGAATTACTGCTCATAACAAATGGATGAACAGATTGTTAAATCAATGTACAATGAAGTATCTAAAAAAAGAGTAACAATTTCTAGAATGCTTGCAAAAAATCAGTGTTGCTTAAAACTGTGTGTTTTGTTAAATAACAACAACTTACTGTAACTACTAAAATGTAACCAGTGGACCAGTTACAAGTGAAATTTAATGCAAAAACAATACTAAACATGATTGATTATCTATGCTCATGCGTTTAGGTTAAGAAATTAAAAGTTTTAGGAGGTAAGCAGAAGCCAAAAACAAATGAGCAAATTTACCTGCAATTAAGGAAAAAAGTAAACACAGAAGAACAATTACAAGACAAACAAAGGAAAAAAAGGTGTGAGACAGGACACAACAAGTAAAACAGCTAAAGGATACAAATCTCAAAAATAAAGAAAAACTTAAAGAGAGAGCCATGGTTAAGAGCGGCTCAAACACACAGGTATTAACAGACAGAAAACCGACGTCCTTCCTGTGTGTTACTGTGATCTGATACCTTCGGTTGTGGACACCTCTTGTGTTACCATCTCCTCTGTCCAACTCTGATACTCGACTGAAGGTGTGACAACCACGACAGTGACAGAAGACAACAAACGTGAGGCAAACAGTTTGTGCTCAGTGACGAAAACTCATGATGTCATTTTACAGGTTCACAAAGTCACTGTCCTGTCTCATTAATGAGATATGGTTCACGTTTTAAAATATACTCCCTGATTTCATGGATGGATTATTGATCTTGCCTTCTGGGTAATTCAGTCAAACAATCACAAAGAGACGCAAAACAATTACAAAGGCTGTTCTCTGTCCATACCTGAATCTGTTACAGTGCTAAAAAGACAAAATTTTTCCGTCAGATCATCATTTTGAAAGTCAATCATCATTCAAATTTAGGAGCTTTAACAAAAATCAGTCTTTAAAGAGAAACTAAACCCCAAACAGATCAAAATTGGGTCTATAAATTCCAAATTTTACTGAGTTTAAATTTCTTGATAAAGCTCTGCTGAGTTAATTTTTTTCTGACAAAAGACTTTGACTGTGAAATGGCGACTCAGCTGGTTCATGAGTGTTTAATGGTAGAGTTGGAAGATGGCATGAAAGAGTGAAAAAAGAAGATCCTCAAATATCAGACACAAACAAACAAACAAAGAATAGGTAAAATCGACGGGACAAAAAATACAGTCTTCACAAAACAGAGATCAGTCAGACAGCACAAGGATGATGTTATGATGAACGCAAGAGGTAGATTTGGGTAAAATTCCCATTCTGAGAAACTTTCAATTATGCTTGAATAAACCTGAAAAAAAATCAATCTCTTCAATTTTATTAGTATAGATAGATCGCTTATTTGTTTACTGATATTTAACATTTTCAAACTGAAAGTTCCTGTCAACAATGATCATGAGTTTTCTTAATGCTTATTTTATTATTTACTCTTTATTGTGATGAACAGAAGTAAACATCATCTGGATTTTAAATTTACAATGTTTAGTATTGATATCAAGCCTTCTGTCCCTGTGATGATTCAATTTTGTGAGAATTATTTCATCATTTTTTCCCCCAGATCTGCTCAGATGGATTGATGGTGATGGAAAGGATGAATGACAAAAAAAAAGAAATCCAACATGTTGTACCTCTCTGCTCCACCTCCACCTCCTCTTCATAGTGATATGAATATTCAGCAGATTCTTGAGAAAACAAAAGCGTTTTTTTGTTTCCATTATTGACAAAAATAGTTTTTCCAATATTAATAAAGAACAGAGGAATTTTCAATTCATGATGAGAAATATGGATTAGTTTGACAGTGAGTGTGGTGAGGGATTACAACAGCAAGAAAGAGAAATGTATTCATTGTAAATACCTCTATGTTCTTCTTCATAATGATAGAATTCAGCAGATTCTTTAAAAGACAAATAAACATATTGGCTTCATTATTATGTTAAATTGGAATCAAAATGTTAATCAATTTTAATTTTATAGCTTTAAATTCAAGAATTGGCAGAACTCCACTTTCTGATAAACAGATTTCAAAGTGAACTGAACCCTGGTCCTGATTCCAGTCTTACCTTGAATTTCCACAGATGAAGGCACGTCAGGCCTCTGAACTGAGGAGTCTGGGACATCTACAGAATATGGTTCATATCAAAACTTTATAATTAGAAGAAACTATCGTAATACAACAGGTAAAGAACAAAACAGGACTGCATACACATTGGATTAAAAAATATATTATTTGGTTGATGTTAAGTGTTCTGTAAATAAAGGAACAGACATTTTGGAAAATCCTACTGTTTACCATTTGCCAGAGTTGTTGGAAGTTATAAGATATAGCACTAATTCACTACAAACTGCTAGCATAAAGTCAGCCAACTACCAACAGCTAGCATCATGCTATATATGTTTACACTACATGCAGCTATACTACCATGTCATTGACATGGCTATATGGTCAATCTTATATAGTCTATGGGACCTAACACTGATTTTATTAGCAGTTTGTGGCTATATTGGCTAATGGCTTCCGCCTCCTTCCAGTTTTTGTACCATGATTTTGCACATCAGCTAGCTACAAACAGCCACCATATATTGGATAAAGGATTGTAGCTACCATAATATTAGTCAACTGCTAGCAAACGGCTAGCATAATTCTGGATATGTTAAAAGGCCACAGCTGCTACATCAGACTAGGCCTAATGCTGAACAGAACTGTTCCTTCTGTACCTCTCTTAAATATGTTGTGTATCACAAGGCAAAAAATACAAAAGAAAACAAAAACATTAAATTAGTCACTTATTATTTAAGTGACGACACATCATTAGATCTTAAACAAAAACCCAAAACAAACAAGGATAAACAAAGTGTCATGGACTTTGTTCTTGGCAGTGTTGTGCAACTAACTGTACCTGTAACATCAGCCAACTAATAACTAGCATAATGTTTGATATGCTAACAGTTTGTAGCTACTGCATCAGACAACTACAAACAGCTAGCACAATGTTGGATATCTATTATTTTTAATGTACCACTCATTTTAATGTCAGATTGCTCTTAAATTTCTGACATATCACAAGGCAAAAAGTTTCACACACAAAAGAAAACAAAAACATTCAACCAGCCAATTATTATTTAAGCAACAAAACATCTTTACATACTCACAAAAAAACCCAACACAATACCAACAAAGAACAAACAGAGTGCCTTGGACGCTGTTGTTGCTCAAAGTTTAGCTGCAGTAGTCAACTATAAACTTAGCATAATTTTTTATATTTAAACTGTTTGTAACTTCCATAACATAGCTGTTAATATAGCATTGATTATGCTAGCTGTTTGTAGATACAATGGCTAGTAGTTTCATCCAACTTCCATCTCTACAGAGATGAAACTGATCTTCTCATTAGTGACTCTGGTGAAAAGGGAGAATTTCCTAAAATGTTGTTGATTAAGTTGTAAATAGTCTAGAAAGCAAAATACTTACCGAAGGGCACCATTGCTAATTCAATTTCTGTGAAAAGGGGAAGAGTAAACAACGTGTTAAACACTAAAAGAGCCAAAAGCCGAACAGAAGCAGAAAAGGTGCCGCCTGACTGGGAACTGTACCTTTGCCAGACAAATAAAGCTCAGCTGTGCTCTTAGCCTCTCCTCTGGGCTCCAACCTCACAATCACTGAGTACACGCCTACATGGGATTATTAATGAAGACGTTGAACACTCAAGTCATAAAAACAATTGAGTAAAAAAATCTGTAGGTCTTTGTGATGGGCCTTTGGGGCTCGATGGCGCTCTACACACCTTCGTCTTCAATGGTCACGTTTCGAATGACCATGAAATGTCTTCGGCCCTCGCTTGTGAAGTTGTATTTAGGGCTCTCTCTCAGTTCCCAGGTGTCTTTGTACCATGAAACAATAGCATTGTCGAAGGACACCTCACACTCAAAGGTGGCCGACTGAAGCTCGTTGACTTCGATGTTGTGGATGCGTTTGGTGAAATGAATTTGTTCAGCTAAAACAGATAAAGACGTGAATGGGTAAACGGGTTTGTCATCACAGCTGGGAATGTATGACAACACAAATGGTAGTTTTCTTCAACACAACATCCACAAGGTTAGAAATGATGATCAGAGGAAGGTTTATGGGGCGGTTATGGTGACTGGTTGTTGTGGGGGGGTGGGGGGTGGGGGGTGGATTTGAGTCAAGACGGACAGAAGAAGACAACGGATGAGATGATGGCGGACATTTTTGGCAAGATAATCCAGAAGAGGAGAGGCGGGAAGAATGTTAAAACAGAGGGAGACAAATCCCAGAAGAAAGAGACAAAAAAGAGGGCAAAATCCAAATCTCCAACGTTAGTCATCAGAGTTTGATGGGGGAGTTGAAAGAGGTTAGTAGACGGAAAAAAAACATCCACCACGTCTAGAAGGCTGCAGGATTATTTCCAGGTACAAACCTTCTACCCAGAGGTCGGCCGAGGACTCCAGGTGCTGGTACCTGCAGGTGTATCTGCCCTGGTCTTCACGCTTCAGGTCTCTGATCAGAAGTTTCTGAACCTTGTGCTTCACCTCGGACGTGTACCTGCCCTTCATCTCTAACTGCTGGCCGTTTTTAAACCACTGAGCCTCTACATTAGGGATGGACAACTGACAAGACAGAGTACACGACTGGCCTTCCTTACCCGATGTGTCCTGCAGATGCTTCTCAACCTCCGCCTCTGAAAGACAGAACCCACAAAGGAGAAAATGCAGCATCTGTTAGGAGGGTTAAGAGCTCACTGAGCAGCACAAAGTGGGAAGAAATGACTTCCAAAGTAATCCAGAGTTTAATCTGTCTTGAAATTAATTCTCTTAAAGCTTTAGATGTGCTCCAATAACTTTTTAGATAGTTTTTCGAGAACTCTAGTAGTACTTGAAATGGAATTCAGCTGTAATGATTGCCTAAAAACATTGCACATCTGCAGGTGTATGGCATCAGTACTGACCCATGACGGTGAGCTTGGCACTGGAGATGTGCGGCCCGCAGACCACCCGGTAGTTGCCCTGGTCGGACGCCTGGCACCTCTTGATCTTGAGCAGGTGGCGTTCGCCACTGATGCTGATGTCGTACTTGTTGTTGGTGTCCAGTTTCTGGGTGCCCTTGTACCAGGACAGGGTGATCTCTGGGTAGTTGATCTTGATCTCGCACTCAAACACTGCCTCCTTGTTGGTGAAGACGGACTGATCGGAGATGTCCCTCTCCACGGTGACAGGCTGCAGGAGCAACAAGAGAATCAACCCTCTGAAGACCATCTCACTGACAGAAACAGCAACGCAACCTTTATTCATGCTAAGAACAGAAACCGTTAACAATCTTTCATATGCAATATTTATTGTTTGAAGTGATTTAGAAAAAAGTATAGGGATTAAAATGTGGATTAATCCTGGAATGGCTGGATATAAGTTTACAAATAAATTATTCAATATTTTAATATATTTAATTTTGCGCTTCGGTTTAAGAACAAAGTTTTGTGTCCTGACCTCTGTCCGCTCCATCCTCTTCTGCAGGTCGGCCACCAATCGGGCCATGTCCTCATCAGACTCTCTGTCTCCACGTTCCAGTTCCTGTCAAACAACAACCACATTATTCAACACGCCATCTGACAGACACAAACACATCAGAAGAGCTGATGGGGGAGAAAGTTACCGGTCTTCCACTTTCTTCAGCTTTCTCCTTCTTCAGCTGCTCGATGGCCTGCAGCAGGCCTCGGTAGTCGGTGATGCCGTACATTCGGGCGTACTTCTCGTACTCTTTAGGGTCCACATTCCTCAACAGCTCAACAATGTCGATGTCCTTGTCCTCCTTTGGACTCTTTTGCTTCGAAGGTGTCCTGAGAAGAAGCGTTTGGAGATTAGAAGTGATTGAGGTCAGATTCAGCTGTCAGATTGTTTCCTGTAAGCTGACAGAATCCTAACTGTGAGACACTCACTTCTTCAGTTTGGCTCGGAGGTCTCCCTCGAGCAGCGCCGACTCTTTCTTTTCCTCCACATGCAAGTCGGAGCTGCACTCGATCTCTCCGTGCTTGTTGGAGGCGACACACCTGTACTGACCCGAGTCCGACTTGGTCACCTCGCGGATCTCCAGTTTGGCCTCCTGGCCCTTCTGCTCGATGGACATCCGGCCACCATGTGTGATCTGCCTCCACTTCCCCTTCATCCACTTCACGCTGGGGATGGGGTCGCCGCCCACTTTGGCGATGAAGGTGGCGGTGCTCTCTGTGAAACGACGGGTGGAAGGTTAGGATGAAACTACAAGGTTTAATCAAAGATTTGCCATTTACTTTCATGGCAATGGCAGAAATGTGTTGCTAAATGCTAAATTTATCATTATGGTCAGTTCCCCCAGAAAGTTCAAGTCTAAGATTTTATAAAGTAGGAGAGTAACACAATGCTACTACAGAATATGTATCTGTTCATATCACAGTAAGATTTGTACTCTGATTATAGCAGAAGCTGTTAGAAATCATCTTACTTGCTTCATTTTCTGCATTCAATTGTTTCCTAATCATCATATGTATATCTATACTGCAACCAACTGAACACCCCTCACCTCACTTGCTAAAAATGCAAAAAACCTAAAGGCCCTCTTTCACTACTTTCCACTATGAAGCCAAATTTATTCTAGTCAGGGTCATATTTACTCGCTACATGCTTTGGAGCTTTTGGGGGAAATGAACAATAATAAAATAATAAAATAATAATAATAATAACATTTTTTAAAAATGTATAAAAATAACCACAATCGAAGCATTTGGCAGTACCATTGCCTTCACAGCCCACTAGATGATGCCTTGAGGCCTACCAGTTGGCCCACTGGTTGAGAAAAGCAGATTTATATAGTCTTACATTTCAACCGGACCTTTGACGGCAACCAAAATGCTGATGTGGCTCAGGATGAAATTGAGTTTGACCCCCTTGTTCTACGGTAACGACATAACAATGATTCTTAGTTACTTCGTGATTCTACACTAATTAAAACATCATTATGAACATAAGATTTATATTTCTGCCCCTGAATCCTACACACCGGACCATTCATCTGGCTGAAAATCAACATTTCTCACTTGGTTATAATAGGAGGGGCTCCAGATGAAAATACATTTTGTTTGAAAGGTGAGTGAAAAAAATGAGAAAGCTATTGAAAAAAATCTGCTGCCCTGGCCATTTGTATAAACTTTTGGGATGGCCCCTAACTTTAACTCCTCATGCTCCCCTCGAATGTATCAAAGTCCAGTTGCACTTGTTGGCAAGATTACAGCAAAATCCAATCAGAGTTGGAGTAGGGCAGGTCATGCCTTTGCCATCCTGGGAAAAAACAGGACAGCACTACAGACGTTTCCTAGCAACCAACTTACACATTATTAATGTTTTTATTGGCTAAGAAATGGCTGATTCTACATTTTGAGCAATACACTTATTCACTTGGAGAGTTCTATAAGAATAATTCTATATAATGAAAGAATAATATATAAATGTAGAACCTTGATTCTGTGTATTGTGTACATGCTTGTGTGTTGTGTTCAGGGGTCTCACTCTCAGTGACGTGTGCAGGTTTGGGCTCCTCGATGAAGAACAGGTTGTCCAGTTTTTTGGTCGGAGCGGCTGCTGGAGCTTCAGCCGGGGACGGAGCTGCTCCTGGTTTCTCTGCAACACGGTAAAACAAACAAACACAAACAACAGACACTAAAACGTTTGTTCAAGAAATCGCACATCGATCGCACATAAACCCCACTTACTCATCACATTCAGCTTATTTTGTTTTTAACAAGAATATCCAATAATAGTAAAATAAAAACCAATTAAATACTAACATCCGGAGGGAAAAACACCAGTGTGTAAATACATCTGAATAGATGATAATTAACTCATAATTGACTGATGAGATCCTAGATTCAACTACTGATATGGACCTCTGGGTGTGAAATAGAGTTGAATTAATCTGTCTACCACACAGAGCTGTTTGATATCTAAAATAAAACCAGTTGCTAAATATTAAAACTAATTATAACCAGTTGAAAAAGAAGTAGTAATACCACAGTGTCACGGTGAGTAAAAGTCCTGCATTCAAATGTTTCCTTGAATAAAACGGTCAAAAGTATTAGCATCAGGGCAGTAATTATAATATACACTTCCAATATTCAAATATGCTCAAAAGATAAAAAATATATAAATAACAAAAGATTCAATGCTATGAGGCAACCACGCACCACCATCCAAAATAATTCAAACATGGTCATACGCAAATGTAAACACAATCATAATTAAACTTAACAAATTAGGTTTAAGTGTATAAAAAGGTGGAAAACTAAAATGTAATATGAGTATATGGGATACTTTGTGTTAAGTGTTATAAAAATTATCATTTTATAAATGATTATGAATGTTATGTGAGATGATAACCAAATTCCTGTCAGAACATTAGCTAGCTAGCATTAGCTTATGGATGATTAATACGTTCATCATAATTGTTGGTGGATTTTTTTAATATTCAAGAATCTTATTAAATGATCTCAAATTTTTAAAAATTTGGTTTTGATACTTAAAGTTCCAAAATTAAAAGTGCACATTATGCCTGTTCAACAATAACATATGTAATATTGCTGGATTCTGATGATTGATGCATTGATGTTAGCATCACTAATGTTACAGCTGGTACAGGTGAAGCTAATCTCAACTCCTTTACTTCTGCTGGGTAGCTTAATCTATAATAATACATTATTATTTACTAGTTAAATAATACTTTGTATTAATAATCTAAATATTCAAACTACAAATCAACCAGGGGAATGGAAATACTCAAGTAAAATTACCTCAAAATTGTACTGTCCAGTACTTGAGTAAATGTACTTAGTTACTTTTCAGCACTGCTTACGGCATCTACAGTAAAATATCATAGTACAGTAGACAGGTTCGTGCAGTCGATGCACTTCATGAGAAGTTATTAGTTTCAGTTAAAAACACCTCATCAGCAGATTAAACTAAACTGAAAGGGATGTAATTTAAGTGTAAGAATAAAAGTCCATCTGTTGCAGTTTGTGCAGGATGTTCTCACAGTTTTTACCTTTGACCGTGACTTTGGCCTTGCAGAACTCACTGCCGACGTTGTTGGTGGCCTTGCAGAGGTAATCGCCGGCGTCGTGCCTGGAGGCTGGGCTGATCTCCAGACAGGCCGTCCCATCAGAGAAGCTGATCCTGGTGCTGCCGGCCGACGTCAGGTCCTTCCTGTCCTTCATCCACTGGATCTTCAGAGGGGGGGAGCCGCAGACGTGACACCTCAGACTCAGCTTGTCGCCCTCGTCCACGGTCACCGGCTTGAGAGGGACGTCAAACACCGGAGGCTTCTTGGCCTCTGCAGGAGAGACAATGACAGTTTCAGTTTTCAGCAGACTGTACTGGGGTCAGTGCTGAGGTTACTACACTGCTCAGAAAGTATCACAAGCAAATATATAAACCAGTTAAAAAAATTAAGGTGACCACACCTCATATATTCAATTTAATTATTACTCAAAATAACTTTCTAAATTACTTTCTTTTACAGTAAAGATCTTATAAAACACAATTAAAAGATCTACATCTCATTACTATGACTTTCTCATTATTATGTGATTCATATCTTGTTATCTCACAAAATAACCCCTATTACATATTTGATTTTACAATATCTACTTCATATCTAATAAATGCAAGAAAAATATCTCGTAATAAAATCTTTCTTACAATTATTAGATTTGTTGCACATGATCAAAAATTTTAGAGATACCACCTTAAATATTCTATTACTGCCATCTACTGGCCACTTGTCAGAATACATTAAGCCTGGCCTTGTGTTTGACTGTAATTTAAGCTTTGAGCTGCACATTACAAAACTTGCTTTTAAAGGCATTTGATTTGACCATAAAGATAAAGAAACTATTTTACATGCTTTTATCTCAGCACACCTGGATTACTGTAACAACCTTTTAACATCTAGAAAAACGGATCAGCTTCAGACAGGACAGAACTCAGCTGCCAGGCAGTGTGTTTCAGAATTAACTTTAAGGTTCTTTTATTCACATACAACCCAGCCCACACTTAAAGCTCCTCTGGCCTTTGATTTGCTCCAGACTCGGGGCTAAAGACTAAGAGGGACGGGGTTTTGTAACCCTAAACCTAACCTGCCTGATGAAATACGACTTCTTTTTCTTTTAAATCTAAGCTTAACGCCCTGATTTAATCTAATTTAAGTTTTTATTCTGGTTATAACTTTTTATGTTGTTTTTCTTTTTATCTCTTGTATCTTTTTTCGATTGTTTTATGTTTGTTTTTTTTGTTTTAGCTTGCTATGTGAAGCACTTTGAAACTTTTTTTATATAAATAAATGTTATTATTATATATTAGTTTATGTTAACTGTATGTTTATTGATGAAAAGTTAATATGATATGTGATAATTGATAAATATATAGTTTAGAGCTGCAAGTAATTGTTGTGATGACAAAAAGTAGTAAAAAATGTCCATCACAGTTTCCCAGAGTTCAGAGCTGATGTCTTTAAATTGTCTTGTTTTGTCAGTCTGATCCAGTTCACAGTGATATAAAACACAGAAAAGCAGGAAATCAGAGAGAATGCAGAAACATTAAACCCTCGATGAAATACTCAAATAATTTCAGTTTGTTTCAGCAAAGCCAAACCCACCTGTGATCCCCACCGTGACGTCGCAGGAGGCTCTTCCTGCTTCGTTGTCGGCCTGGCAGGTGTACCTGCCGCTGTCCATCACCTGGCTGCTCTTAATGCACAACACGGCCACGTTACTCTTAAAGCTGATGTCGTATTTGTCGGAGCTGTGGATCTCCGAGTCGTCCTTGAACCAGTTAACGGACATGGGCTGCGAGCCGGACACTCGGCCCTCGATCTTCACCAGTTTGCCCTCCATGTCCTCGATGTGCTCTGAGGGCTTCTTGGTGAACACTGGGGGGTTTTTACGCTCTGAAAACAAGAGAAAGGAGTGACAGTGAGGAGAGGAAGTTTTTCCACTGAGTGTTAGAGAAGAAAGGGCCGAGGTGAGAGGAGGCTGGCCCAGGTTGAAATACCTTTCACAGTGATATCAGAGGAACAGGAGTCCTTCCCCATGTCATTAGAGGCATGGCAGAAGTATTTCCCCGTGTCAGCTTTATCTGCCTTCAGAATGGTCAGGTGGGGCGTGTTATCCACACAGCTGATCTTATAATTCCCCCCACTGCGAATATCTTTATGGTCTTTGGACCATGTGACTTTTATGGGGGCAGAGCCGGTCATGTGACACTCGAGCTCAATGCTGTCACCCACTGTCACCTCCTGTGGGGACAACTTCCTGTCAAAGACCGGAGGGTATCTGGGTTCTGCAGAGTCGGTGACAGAATGGGAGGAAGATGAGACAAGAAATCTTTAGATTCAAACTCTCTGATTATTTCATTTACACTTCTGGAATAAAGTGAAACATCACACCATCTTTTTATCAACGGAGCGCAGAGTTTCTCAACCTCAGGGTTCGACATGAGTTACTACAGCTGTCACAAAGTGGTTTTAACCTCTGAACTTTTCACTGATCTCTTCAACGTTACTGGACATAAAAACATGGGACTCTTCTGGATGATGCACACATCCTACAAATTTATCTTCAGACCACCACTTTGAATTATTCGCACTCTGTCTCTGAGAATTTCTGAGTTTTTTTCTGCTCCAAATACTGCATAAATTAGCAAATAACCCAAGTGACGTTTCGAGCTCATGCTCTTCTTCAGACTTCAGAGACACCATCTTGAAATACAGATGTCAGGGTTAGTCTGTATTTTAAGATGTTGGATGTATAGAAAACAGAAAATAAATTCCGAGTCAAGTATTTTTGGGACGTAAAAAACGAGGTCACAGCTCAGAAAAGGTTGAGAAATTCTGCCTCAGTGTCTCAAACTAATCCGAACCATGAAGTCTGATTAGTTTGAGCCGAAAACATGATGCTGTTTGTTTCCTGAAGTATTTAAATCCCGGTCACTCCGCCGTGCTGACCTTGTAGAGTGAGCTTGGCTCTGCAGGAGGCCGAGCCCACGCTGTTGGTGGCCACGCAGGTGTACTCGCCGGAGTGCCTCATCTCGCCGCTGCTGATCTGCAGCATGGCCGTGTTGTCGTCGTACAGCATGGAGAACTCGTCTCCCTCCCTCAGAGGCTCGCCGTCCTTCAGCCACGACACCTCGATGGGCGATGAGCCGGCGACGCGGCACTCGAACCTGACCGGCTGACCCTCCGTCTGCTGCAGGCTGGTGATTTTCTTGGGGAAGGACGGCGGCGTTTTGGCCTCTGGAGAAGGTAAAGACGGGACAGTATAAAGTATAACTTTGAGGTTAGGGTGTATTTTCATTTAATAATACTTTATACTTCTACTCAACTACATTTATCTGACACTTATTGTTACTTTAAGAAGATTTTACATTACAGTATATTCTACAGAATATTACAGTAGTTTTAACAGTATTTTTTTAAACAGTATATAAGATAGTTAAAACTAGTTCAACTCAACCAACTACAACAGTAAAATACTGCTCACATCAAAGCATCGGCAATAATAATCTCATAATATAATATATTACAGTATAATAGGTAATTTCTCTGCTCCGAGTACTTGTATTTTATTACTTAATGTACATTTTGCAAACAAATCTTACATACTTATTATATTATTTAGGACATTTACAGTGAGGTCCTGCTACTCTTACTTCAACGAGAGATAATTACTTCTCTCTAATTAGTACTTTTTAAACAGGACTCAACGCTCTCATCCAGCTTCATGATGGTTATTTTTTGCAGAATGCGTTAATTTTTGTGATTGTGTTTTCGCATCTTTTAATCAGTCCTTTCCCCACATCTCCCCTTCTGTCAGTCTGACTTCTTAATCTGTCAATTCAATGAGTGTAAAGCTGCTTGGAATATTACATATTATTACAGAAAAGTTCAAATTTGTAAAAAAAAAAAAAATTGTTTCCCTTGTATACTATTTACAAATACAGCAAAAAAATTTAAGAATACAGTATAATTACATGTTAAATGATGTTATTCCCTCTTGTTTTTCTGCCTTTTTTATTGAAAATCACTGAAAATGTTAATAATTCAATGTTTTAAAATTTTATCTCAAAAGATTTTTTGTTGTTCCACAGACGTAAATGAGATGCTGTGTGCATGATATATTAATATTTAAATGTAATAAGTTGCATTACGATAAATAAGACATGCTCAATGTATTCACAGATGAATAACAGTCACTTTAAATGAGAAATTCAATTTACTAAAATATGACTCTGAAAGTTTGGCGGGTGTCATGTAAACGAGCAGTTTATTTGTGGTTTTTATAGAGCAGACAGTCATTGATTTGTGGGCAGCTTTAAAAACCAGCTTAAAATTATTTAGTTATTACTTCTAATTTGTGTCTCTATTTTTATGTCTTTTAGAACTTTATAAATCCTGGTCTAGAAAGGTGCTGCTGCATAGAAAGAAACTTCTTATTAAAAGTGATTTTGAGCTAAATAATAATTGGCTTGACTTGATATTCACATTATATATTAGTCAAAAGTGACAATGTATCATTATGAAAAGTAAATATTTGGAGAGAAAGAAATAACTTTTTGGCGTCATACATAAATGCAACAGTTTAGAGGAAAATCAGGTGTTCACCTAGCACACTGAGTCTGCAGGTGGAGGAGGCGGAGCCTATGCGGTTCTCCGCCTTGCAGGTGTACTCTCCAATGTCGGCCTTGGTGGCTTTGCTGAGCTTCAGGCAGGCGACTCCCTTCGTGTACTCTAACCTACAGGTGGGGCTGGACCTGACTTTGCCGTCAGCCTTGAACCAGGACACCTTGATCTCAGGTGTGCCCCCCACCTGGCACTTCAGACACACGGCGTCTCCTGCTGTCACCTCCATGGGCTCCAGGAACTCGACGAAGTATGCCGGCTCTGAAATAAAAACAAAGAAACAAAAAAACCCCAATTCAAACACCAGAAAACGTCTGTGTGAAGCCTGACACCTGCTGGTGAATGCAGGTACTGCACAGACAATCTGGAGCTGTTACTGACACAACCTCGTCGTTTGAACCGAGCATGTGACACATACAGAGGAGAGATTTTTCAAATGTATGTTGCATGTTTTGGTAGCGTGTGTGCCCTTCATTAATACATGAACATCAGAAGCTTTAGTAAACAATTTCATTGTTTTTTGTTCTTTTGTTTTTGTTGCCTTTTTAATGTCTCTGAATGCACTCTAAAGGTTGACCACACAGGACAACATGGCCTCAGAAAATATTATTTAATGCTTAAATGTACTCTGATAATAACAAATGTTCTCTCCTCTGTTTAGGTGATTTTTAAGCTGTTGGAATGAATTCTGTCCTTCTGGTCATTTGACAGAAATAGTATCAGTATCAATTTTCCTCAGTGTTAACGAACAGTCGGACTCTCCTGCTGCAATTTCCCGTCTTATGTTGTTGCCTTGGACACTATTTGTCCATTTGTTGTTGTTTTTTTACTTCACTCTATGATGAATATAGTCTTTCTCTTTTTGTTTTCTTGAAAACTGAGCCTCAAAGTCAGTTAATCCCAGCTATTATCCCTGTTTTTATGTCCATGTTATGTCTTTTTATGTGAAGTGCTTGTAATCTCTTTGTTGTAAAGCACTTTGAGCTTCTTGTATGAAAGATGGCAAACAAATAAAGTTTATTAGGCAAATACCATTATTAACTCCATTTGAGGCTCAGTCTTAGGTGATAATAGCTGTAAGCTAGTCATTAGCACTGCTGCAGTGTGACTCAGCATTTTCTGCTTCCACAAGGTGGAGTCCTACATGGTGTCAGATTAGTTTAGTTTTTTTAAAGCTTCATTAAATATCCTAGCTTGCATTTATTAGAGGACTATCCTGTTAGCTAAGCGTAATGTATACAGTATATATATTTATATGCGTGTGTCTGGGTTGGCAGCAACTTCAGAAATACATAAATTAAAACTTTGCAGCTTTGAGTGGAGCTGCTAGCGATCCCATAGATATCCATTAATTGAGCTAAGCTAGGCTAAAGGTGACATAAATTTAAAGTACATGCAGAGACATTAGAAAGGTATCCATGAGTCTGAAAAGTCTGTCGTCAGTACAATCTCTCAAAACTGAGCCGACCTTTGAATAAATCCTATTTAAACCAAGTCTACGAACATCAGTTTGTCAAACGATAAACACATCAGCCAGGTGAACTAACCCAGGATGGACACGGCCGCCTCACACGTGTCCCTCCCAGCATCGTTGGACACTTCGCAGGAGTATTTCCCTGCCGCCTCCTTGTCGTCGGTGCTGAGACACTCGAGGATGCAGGAGCTTTCCGTCGTAGTGATGTTGTATTTGTACGAAGCAAAGACCTGCTGGCCGTCTTTGTACCACGTCACTGTGATTTTAGGAGTTCCGGTGTATGTACACTCCAGCGTTAATGGTTTGCCCTTCTCAATGGACACATCCTTCAGCTTCTTAGAAAAGGCTGCCGGCTCTGAGTGACACAATCAAACATCATCGGAAGAAAAACATAAATAACATGAATGTTGTCTGATAAAAAGGTACATTTTAAAAATGCCAAGTCATTGTTTCCTTTACGCTGTCTGGTGATCACTCTCACACCAATGATTAGCTCTGATCCAGGACCAGCAAACTACACAAAACCTGCATTTCTTTCTCACTCACTGAGATTATACTCAACTCTCCAATCAGTGAACAGGGAAGAAATTCTGCACCATCTTGTGACATTGATGGAAGAGATCGTTACTTTGCACCTGCCGTTTGTTTTTGTCACCTTGCCAGTTACTTCCCATTTCAAATTTGCTTTTGTTAATATATTTTCTTGAATAAACACCTGAGCGAATTAAATGAACTTTTTTTCTTTCATGTATATACTGTATGTGTAGGTATGTACCATTGACTGTATATAAAGATGGCCGACATGAGAGCTCCCCAAAAGTGAAGCCAAAACATCTGGATGGCCCCCTG
>JBBPCS010000116.1:157796-187339 GCA_037974645.1 Hollardia meadi
ACTGAAATTGTTTTTGTTCCTGTTTTCGATTACGTTCATCCTAAAATTTCGTTCGTTTCCGGTTTTCGTTCTTTGAATCGTTTCTAGTCCCTGATTCAAACATCCATTTAATATTGATTTATTTAATGTGGTTGTTTTATTTTTGCTTTTATTTGCTTGTTGTATATTTTGTCCTATCTATTATTGGATGGTACATGGTGATTCTGCACTTAAAATAAAATTGACTGATCAATGGAAAGAGCAGATCAAATTAAGTTTAATGCTGCACTTCCACTTGAAGCCCAAGGGTCATCTTTTTTCTTGTACCGTTTGTCATTGTTTTCAGTCCTTAATGGCAAGTACCGTGGAAAAGTGGGAAATGCTATATAGTCACTTCATACAGCTAAGTTTGAAATGAAATCAGAGGGAATCAGAGTGGAGGGTTATTGTGAAGCCAAAGGAAAGAAACAAATTTAAATTCTGAATTCAAAATATCCATAAGAACAGATGGATGGAGACATATTTATCAACACAGTTTCACATAAAGAATGTTAACCTTTGACAAAGAGTGTTGCCTGGCATGAAATGGAGCCAACGTCATTCTGTATTTCACAGACATAGTCTCCAGAGTCGGAGGCTTTGGCAAAGAAGAGCGCCAGCGAGGTTGACGTGTTGTCTTTGATCACAGAACAATCGGCACTGGATAAAATCTCTTTCTTGTTTTTAAACCATTTGATGGTCAGTGGCGGCGTGCCAGACAGCAGCACATTAAAATGGACCTTTGAGCCAGGCAAAACATTCATGGATTCAGGCTTTTCAAGAATGCATGGTGGTTCTGAAAGAGAAAAATGAAAATAATGCTTGTGAAAGTTGCACGTGTGGCAAATATCCTGTTAGCTGTGGGGCTAAACTTTGATAAGACACATCCACCTACTGACAAATACTACAAAAAAAAATTGTGTTCAAACCTTTGACAAACAAGATCCCAGAGCACTGGACCGTTCCCGCTTTGTTTTTAGCGATGCAGGTATAGCTGCCGCTATCTTTACTGTCAAGATTAGAGATTTCCAGAAAAGCAACATTCTCGAAGAATGTGCATTTGTGTTTCTCATCAGTCTGGATCTCTTTGTCATCTTTGTACCATTGTATGGTTATTGGCAGGGAGCCAGAAACAAGACACTCCAGATGAGCAAACGATCCTTTGATACCTTCCGTCTGCTTCAGTTTTCTTGTGAAAGATGGTGGAATTATTTGATCTAACATAGAAGAAAACAAGAGTGAGAAGCAATTCTCAAAGTAAGATGTAATTAAACTACACCAATTTTAAATTCTAGGATACACAATAAGAACTGACCAAGAATGGTGAGTGTGGCCTCGCAAGAACTTTGGCCAACATCATTTGAAATCTCAAAGGTGTATTCACCACCATCACTTTTGTCAGTTTTATTAATCTTGAGCACAGAGCTGGTGTCTGTGCCATGTACTTTATATCTCTGGCCTGAGGTCAGCTCCTTGCCAGCCTTTAGCCATCTGGCCTTCAGCGGTTTTGTGCCTGAGAACCTGGCCTCCAATGTGGCTGGATCCCCCTGAGTCACACTGATAGACTTGGCCTCCTCTGTGACCTTAGCTGGCTCTGAGACGTCAAACAAAACAAGTCAGTAAAGTATCTCAAACCTGATTCACCGAACAGTGACTGCCCAAGAACTGAATTCAAGACAGAATAACGATCCTTATCAACTTGTAAGGTCATGGTCATGGGTAGATGGTAAATCCAACAGTTTACCACTTGGATTAAACACTTTGTTGGCCATTTGAGGGGAATTTCCAACGAGCAGACAAATAAATGTTTGACTTCACAAGTTGTTAAAGATCGCCTGGACACACCATTGGAAGGATGCAAATTACGGTACAAAAAGAGTATCTTAACCAACCTTTGACTGTCAACACAGAAGAGCAGGTCTGGCTCCCAGCCTGATTCTGTGCCTGGCAAGAGTATTTGCCGCCATGTTTGCTCTGTAAGTCTGTGATGTGCAGCAGAGCAGTCTTGTTCTCATATGTAATCTGTATGTGTTCGGCCTCTTTGAGCTCGTGGTTGTCTTTCATCCAGGACACAGTCATGGGATCTGAGCCCTTCAGAATGCACTGCAGAGAAACCTCAGTGCCCACCAAGGAACTGAGGTTCTCTAGCTTTCTCACAAATGATGGTGGTTCTACAAGGAAAGATATTATATGAATATGATTGCCGTTTCTGCTAAATATTAGCCTCACAAAATCAGAAACGTAGTAGACATAAAGCCTTGAGAAAATGCTCATGAGTGTTACCAAATCTGAATGAGCAAAGGGGGAACTGTGTGCTAGCTTTGCGAGGCTATCAAAGTAAGGTATGGAGCAAATTTGAATAACAGGTTTTTGAAATCACAGCAGACAACTTGATTGACAGATACATCCATAGAATCTAAACAAACCTTTCAGTGTTACTTGACAATCACAGGAGGCCCTCCCAACTTCATTCTCAACAGTACACTGGTACAATCCGACGTCTCCTGCCTCTACTGCCAGCACCTGCAGGGCTATCAGGTCGTCTTTCACAGTGATCCTGTGTCTCTTGTCATTCCTAATCAGCTTTGTGTTTTTATACAGAGACACAATGAAAGGGGCGGAACCAGAGACTTGACCCTCCAGCATCAGCTCGGAACCTTTCACCACATCTTTGGACTCCAAGCTACGCACAAACAATGGTGGCTCTAGAAGAAAACAACGAGCAATGATGATGCAAAGTCAAATAAAGTCAAAATAAAAGAGGTTTATTGTGACTTTGAAGACGTTTTCTGAGTGACTTCTAAAATTTTTGTTTTTCACCCGGATGGGCGTGTTTTTGCACGAAGTAGCAGTGCACGCTTCAGTGAGCTCCGTGACAGTCTCAGCCAGTGCTAGTGCACGTTGTTTTCATATAATTTGTAAATTTGGTCTCACAAAGTATATGAGACATTTTCTGTGGGAAAACCCTTAGAAAGCCAGGTGGAATGATATCAATAGGGACAATCTCGAGTTGCGTTGGCTGAGGAGAACTTGTTTTGGAGTGTCATGGGGGACCGAGTTCCGTGTCCCCTGAGTGACTATGGAATTTTGACTTTTAATTTTTTGACTTAGCAAACATTGTATTTTCAGGTATTTAAAAACATTTTTAGTCGTAGTTTGATTAGGTTTAGGAATATCATGGTTTGGGTTAAACTAATAAGTCAACATTGAAACAGCACAAACAGTGACAATTACAGAAAAATAAATCACGTCGGTCTGAAGTTCCAAGTAACAAGACAACCCAACGCGAGGCGACGAGAACACGCATCAGACACAAAACACTCTATGTGTTGCAGGACGTAAGGCGTGGCCCCGGGTGAAATACCATGTTTTTAGGGAGTCCCCTAATGACAGGCAAGATATCATCAGTGTTTACCCTATGAAGAGACCACGCCCCATTTTAGTCATAGTCCCACCAGGTGTTCTCAAACTATCAGGGGGCGTGTCATCTTCACAGGATAAATGCTCATTTGTCATTTAAACAGAAGAAAAGCAAAATGTCTTCAGTGTCACAATAAGTCTTCATTCACTAAAAACGGGACTAAAATAAACCACAAACTAAACCAACCTTTGACTGTAACTGTACTGCTGCAGCGGTCACTACCAGCCTCGCTGGATGCCACACAGACATAATCTCCACTATCCTCTACTGTACATTTCACAATTTCCAGAGAGGCCACTAAGTCAGCTGAGGTCATTGTGTATTTAGGAACGGAGCTGATCTCCATTTCATCCTTGAACCACTTAAAACTGATGACGGGACTGCCCATCACTTTGCACTCCAGCCTGGAGGAGTTGCCGCAGGTGACGAGCTTGGTCGCCTCAAGCTTCCTCACAAACACAGGAGGTTCTGAGAGAAGAGGTTAACATTTATTATGAGACAGAAGACATGTTAGTATTAGAAGAGGTATTGATGTCACTCAAGAATGTCAGGATATTTTCATGCAGCTGCACACGATATTGAAGACAGGCACCTTTCACAAAGAGGACTGCGGTGCAATCCACCTTCCCAGCATCATTGGATACTTGGCATGTGTATTTTGCGGAGTCACTGGGTTTCACAGAGTGAAGCTCCAAAGAGCTTGAAGAGGCATCTTTCTTTATGAAATATGTGCCTCCAGTTATAATCTCTTTGTCCTCTTTGAACCACTTAACAGCTATAGGAGCTGTTCCAGTGAAGGCTGCTCTGAAGGCAACAGTGGTTCCTGGTATAACATCCTGGTTGTCTGGTTTCACTGTGAACACTGGGGGCTCTGGAGGCCATAAACAAAACAAGTTTGCATTTCATGTTAGCATGAAATCATTCAAGGATTTTACACAACAAACGGAAGCACAACAGTAAGCCAAGCATTCATAACCTTTGACATAGAGCGTGCCGCTGGTTTCTTTAAAGCCCGCTGAGTTGGTGGCTCTGCATTTGTAAACTCCAGAGTCGTCCTTCTCCAGCCAAATAATCTGCAGTGTGACAGAGTTGTCTTTGAATTCAGGCTGGAATTTGGATCCAGGCATGATCTCCTGGTCGTCTTTGAACCAAGCTATGGTCATGGGTTGGGACCCAGACACTTTACAATCCATGGAGACGTCATTACCAATGTTACCATCAACTCTTTTCAGGGACTTGGTGAAAGTTGGAGGCATTATCCGATCTGGTTGTTGAAGAAAAAAATATCTATTCATTAACGGTTACAACTGTTTTTGAAAAAGAATCACTCAGCTAAAATCCAAAATCAAACCATACTCTGCAAACTAACAATTAAGACTTTCAATAAGACCTTAACTAAATGTCCAAAAATATGTGAATACAGTGTGTTGAAGTTTGTTTCCTAGTAGTGAACCATAATCAACAACTTGTTGGTTGTCGGTAGCAAAGATTTATCATATGTTCATCATTTTAAAAAAAGCTAAATCATTATCAAATGCTAAAGAAACTGAAACCAGTAGCTAACCTAAGACAGTGACTGAGCATGTGCACTGGTCTTTCCCCACTTTATTCGACACCTCCATCTTGTACTCTGAAGTGTCTCCTTTTTCTGCTGTAAGAATCTTCATGGTGGCAGTGTTGTCCTTCAGAGTCATCTTATATTTACGGCCACTGATCATCTCCTTCCCGTCTTTAAACCACTTTACTTTGAGGTCTGGGCTTCCAGAAATTTTGCACTCCAATGTAGCCGAATCTCCTGCAGTCACACTAATAGACTCTGCAGGTTCTACGATTCTGGCAGGTTCTGGGATACAGACAGACTCGTTAGTTAGTAAGATATAAGAGTTTAGACACAAGAACCTATAGAAATTGATAGAGCTAAAATAAGTATTTGCAGCAAAGATGTCACCTGACCTTGCACAGTCATGGTAGCTTCACATTTTTGCTGGCCAGCCTCATTCTCAGCTTGGCAGGAATACTTGCCGCCATGGTTGATGGCCACTGTTGTTATCGACAAGCAAGCAACATTGTTCTCAAACACCATCTTGATGTTCGGATCGTCATCTCTCAGTATTTCAGAGTCTTTCATCCATTTAACAGTGATGGGAGCCGAGCCCTTAACGGTTCCCTGAAGTTTCACTGTAGTTCCCAACACTGCTGTAACACTCTCAACCCTCTTTGCGAAAGTTGGTGGCTCTACAAAAACACATTACGAGTTTAAAAACTGAGCTTGAAGCACAGGATTAAACCTCAGTCAATAACAAAGTTTTATTACAGTTTACCAACCTTTAAGTTTAGCTAGGGCCTTAGTGGTGACTTTTCCCACATCATTAGATATGACACACTGATAATCTCCAACATCTGCACTTTCAAAGGTCTGGATCTCCAGCCTTGACAAGGAATCTTGGGAGATTATTTTATATTTCTGATCACTGGTGATGGCCTTCTTATTTTTTAACCAGCTGATTTCAAAAGGAGCTGTTCCTGCGATCTCACACTCCAGTTGAGCTGCTACTCCCTTCACTGCCTCTAGGCTTTGCAGTTCTTTTCTAATGGATGGTGGCTCTGGGTGTAAAAAGATTAAGTAAAGTGTATGCAGTTAATACCAAATGTTAGTTTACTTGAACAGTCTGTGTACAGTAAATCCAAGATTTGACAAACCTTTAACAGCTATAAGGGTATTGCAGCTCTCGCTGCCAGCATTATTTGACACCTCACAGGTGTAACTCCCACTGTCCGTAACCAGAAGGTTCATTATCTCCAAAGTGGCAACTCCATTCTTGAAAGAGATTTTATATTTTTCTCCATCACTAAGATCCCTCTCATTCCAGAACCAGTGGATGTGAAGTTCAGGCGATCCTTTAACGGTGCACTGCATGCGTGCAGTTATACCTTGTTTCCATGTAATCTTAGGTTCCATTTTCTTGACAAAGGCAGGGGGCTCTGAAAGAAGTTTTTAGTTCAGTGACACCAAGATTTGTCAAGTTGTCAGAAGAGAGACAGAAAAAAAACACTAAAGACAGAAAAATGTGAAAAGGAAATGTTAAAGATCAACAAGACAGCAGCGCACAGTGCTAGCATCAGCTTGCAGTTGGCTGAAAACTGTTCTCAGAAAAAGAGGCGTATGTTGTCATCAAAGCTAACGGAAAGTCATCTTTAAGATCTTACCTTGAACTGTTACCACAGCCTCACATGATGAGCTCCCAGCCTCATTTGTGGCTGTGCAAACATATTTCCCTGAGTCCTTCAGTTTGGACTTGGGTATCTCAACAACAGCCACCTTGTCATCAAAGGACAGTTTACAGTCCATGCTCTGATGGACTTTTTTGCCATCCCTGGTCCAGGTGACGGTCACGCCAATGTCCTCGTCCACCTGGCACTCCAGCCTCAGCAGGTCATTGACAGCGGCTGACACTGGCTCAAAGGTCTTTACAAAGCTGGGCCTGTTGATAACCCTGAGCTCTGTCGTAAAGGTAGCAGTGCCCACACTGTTGGAGGCCTTGCACAGGTACACTCCCTGGTCAATCAGCTCAAGACTTTTAATGTGAAGGGAAAACTTGTTCTTTTCACATTTCATGACATAGTTCCCTTCGGAGGAGATGGCTATGTTGTCCTTATGCCAGACAACGTCCATGGGTGAGGATCCAGTGAGTGAGCACTGGAACTCAGCTTGTTTGCCCACATATAAAGTCATTGGGTCTGGTTTTGATACAAATACCGGTGGGTACATTTCTAAGGAGAGCAGGTAGAACATACAAACAGTTTTAGGAAGTGGAAATATACACCAATATCAAAATTAAAGTAACCTGTACAAGCTCAACTTGATCGATGTGGGTTTAAACATGAGAAAATTTGATCCTAAACTATGACTTGCCAGACGTGAGACCAGATCCACTTTATAAACAAGTCATCACTTCCATACTGCACCATAATGATTCAGCGTATGACATAGTGAAAATAAGTATATAATTCTCTCTCTCTCAAACACACACATAAATGTAGAGTGCAAAATTAAAAGGTACCACTGGGGTCTTACCGGTGACAATGAGCGAGGCAGTGCAGCTGTCAGTGCCATGCTGGTTTGAAGCTTTGCAAGTGTATTCACTGCTGTCGGCTTTGACCGGGTTCAAGAGCTCCAAGGACGAGTTGGTGTGGCGGCTGAGGATCCTGCACTTTTCGCTCTGTTTGATCTCAATCCCAGACTTGTACCATTTGAAGACCACATTCGGAGCATCCTCAGTTTCACATTCAAACTTGGCACTGCTGCCGACGTTTATCTCCAGAGATGTGATTTTCTGCCTAAACACAGGTGGCACTGAGGCACACGCAGACAAATTAAAAGATAAATGTTAGTAATGGAATACATAAAACTTTTGTAAAAAATTGACAGATCAGGAAAAGGAATGGTGGGATGTACAACAATGGTGGAAGGGAATTCAGGAGTGACTGTAAAGGATAAAAATAGCAAGAACATTAGCCCCATGGTTTCACAAAAATCTGCCTGAAAGAAGATGCTAACATTGAACATGATTCTCATGGGGCTAGGGTTCAGACTAAAGGAAGGAGAAACAAAGAGTATGTGAAAAATGAAGTGATGTCAAGTAGAAGCCCTGAAAGCATGCAGACATTGGAGATGTGAAGAGAATGGACCTAAAGAAAGGTGACAAAACCATGAGTTTTAAAATGAAGGAACCTGTTGTCACTGACATGCCAGTGTGATCATGGAAAGACCATGAAAGTCGCCTGAAGGCCAGAATCATGACATCCATCATAGCAAGAAGCTGATCGAATACAGAGCCTCTTTTCCATGGCTGTGACAGTTCTGGTCTTGAGGCAGTTATTGACCATACAATGATGTGGAACAAACAAGACATGGTGAGTTAGTACCATCCAGGGCCCTGATAAGGATGCTCATGCCGAGCTATGAAATGAATATAGGGACCAAAGTGAGAAATGCATAATTTCATGTGAGGATTCTCACATGAGGTCTTAAATTAACTAATTTATGTGAATGATTAGTGGTTCTCAGAGAAAATGGGTGAATGAATGAATGATACATTGATTTTTCCTATTATCAAACCTCTTGAGACCACAGTGAGTCTTGAAGATGTTGTAGTCCTGCCGGCTTCATTCTCAGCCTCACAAACATATTCTCCTTGATGTCTCTCCTTGATAACTTTGTTGATAACCAATGTATATGTGTCGTGGTCTTTGGAACATTTGAACTCTTTGCCAGATTTCACCAATTGTCCATTGAAAAACCAGTTTACCTTCGTGACATACTTAATGGTAGTGCTAAAGGTTACTTTACTATCTTCTTCGAGCGATAAGTCTTCGAGGGAGGTGACTATTATAGGGTATTCTCTCTGTTCTGGCCTGGATACAGTAATCTCCTCTTTGAAGACCTCCTCCCTGTGCTCCTTCTGGATGTCAGCATCCATCACCTGTTCGGTGGGGATGGTGGTGGGAGGAAGGGCAGTGGTAATAAGAGTTGCTCCTACATCTTTCTCTCTGCGTTTCACTGTTACTGACCTAACCTCCTGCCTTGACACCTGGACAGACTGCTCAAAAGTCACGTGAGCCTCAGTGGAAACTTTGACCTGGGATGAGATGGACTGTTCCCATCCTTGCTTGGTTTCCTGCACCACAACCTGTTGCTCAGCTGCGGCACATTCAACTGCCATTTTAGACTCGGTCTTGAGTGCAGCAGCCTCAGATTTAATAGCAGTGAAATCCAGTGCACTCTCAGCCACGCTCACTGTCTCTACCATGGATGACAGCATTTGCTTAGAGTGGGCTGAGGTGACCTGCACCCTTTGAGGTTTGTCTAGCTGCATAGTGCCTGGCTGTTCTGTAGTAAGAACATGGGCTTCCTGGTATACTATGGAGTGAAGAGCAGCCTGGAGCTCAGTTCTGAAGTCAGCTGTCTGAGGATATTTACCCTCAAAAGCCAGAGTGATCTCCATGGGGGCGCCCGCTGTTGTGATCATGTATGTAAACATGGCCCGCTTGGGCTCTCTTTGAACCTTGACTTCCTGCACATCTACAGCCTGTAGCCTTCCTACGATGTCAGCCAGTAACACTGGCTGGTCGCTGGCCACAGCAGACTGAAGAGCAGCTCTAAGCTGATGCCGTATATTCAGACTGGATGGTTTAGGGATCTGAATCACAAATGTCATCTCTTTGGGAAGAGCTGTGTTGTCTTTCGATTCTGACGCCATAAGGGACAGTTTCGGCTGTGTGGTGACGACAACTTTCGCAGACTCAGACTTGGTGATCTCCTGAGAGAGCTCACCCGTCAACACTCGCTTCTCGTCCATCACTATTGACTGCCTGACTGACTGGCCCTCCTGGATCTGAACAGCAAAGTCTTGTTCTGCTGCCTCCAGAAGGACACTACTCTCAGTGGAGAGTTCCTTCTCCTCAATCTGGATTGACTCGCTGGGAAGTTTTGGCTCTACAGTGGTCTGGCAGGTGAATTTATCCACAGCTGTAAGACTCTCAGTGTGACC
The DNA here is from genome assembly GCA_037974645.1 of Hollardia meadi. Lineage (NCBI taxonomy): Eukaryota > Metazoa > Chordata > Actinopteri > Tetraodontiformes > Triacanthodidae > Hollardia > Hollardia meadi. The sequence goes on from JBBPCS010000116.1 coordinate 167,787, forward strand.
CTCCTCTAAGGCCTGACTGTCTGCTACAGTGGTGACATGCATCACATTTAAGTGATCCTCCTTCTGCACCAAAGCTCGCTGCTGCTTGACATCAGTAGTAACTGGCGTCTCCTTTGGCAGCTGCATGGGCTGGAAGGAGAGCTGGAGGATGTTTTGAGGCCTTGGCTCAGTTCGAAGCTGAGACTGAATGCCAGTCACAGACAAATCCAGGTCTGTGTGATAATCTGCTGTGAGCTCCCTTCTCTCTTCTAACATGGCTGCATGACTCCTAGTCTTTTCTTGTTTCTGTGCCGCCACCTGCTGGTCAGGCTTCTCAATTTTGAGAATACCCTCTTTGGGTAGTGCCTCCACAGGCTGGGTTGACTGGAGATGCAGCAGAGTAGGGACCTCTTTCTGTGGATGGATAGTCATGGTGCTAACCTTGGTCTCAAACTCTGATGTGTCCTCACAAACTACTGTCCTCTGCTCATCCTGGCTAACAGTGTGTAGCAGAGTGGGACTCTTCCTGCTTCCTGCCTGCTCTGGTGCTGGTTTCTCACAGGTGAAGCTCTCCTCAGATGGAAGGAGGTCCTGGTCTGTGATAACCTGCAGGTGCAATAATTGCTCTCCTTCTACCTGTGACTGAATGGACTTTGCACTGTCCAGACTTGGCAGCTGCTGAGTAGGCTCAGCTTGCAGCAATTGCTTCTCTTCGGCAGTTAGAGCTGCCTTCATAATTTTATCCTTACAGAGATGGGCAGTTTCCTCAGTGGGCCTCTGCAAGGAAAACTTAGTCTCCTTGGAAAGAGTATGTTTAGACTCACTGACTGAGGCTAAGACCGGTTGGTGCTGTTCTTTCCCAATAGAAGACTTCACAGCAGAGTCTGCTGTTGCTAATTCAGTTGTGTGGCCCTCTGTTAGCATCTGTTTTTCTGCAGACTGGGCTGAGTATAAAATCTTAACACCTTCCTTAACCTTGTAACCCTTCTCCTCCTGCGGTTTGGGGATATCCTGAGACTGTTCTTTCAGGAAGGACAGTTGAGACTCAACCTGATGCCCACTGACTAGATGTTTGGGTTCTGAAGTGGACCTGACAGTAGCAGACCTACTGTTAGACAGAGGTTCTGTACTAATGGTAGAAAGTGGGGTGAGCTCTTCAGCAACAGCTGACATCACCTTTGACCTCTTTTCTCTAGCTGCCTTAAGCTCAATGACCTCAGGGCTTTGAATGCGATCACAGTGCTGCTCTGTCAGGTCCTGGCTCTCTTCGACAGACGATGTAAATGCTGCCATGTGAAGCTGTTTCACAGGAATAGCTGAAACCTGAGGTGGGTGGGTAGGAACCACAGACACCCTCTCCTCTATCTCATGAGCCTGAAGCACTGCTGCCTGGTGGGTCAGCTGCTCACGATGAATAGTGGCAGCAGAAATATCTACTTCTTTGAGGGAGCTCACTTGCTCACTGGGAATTATCTGCCGGTCTTCAGTGCCGATGGTGTAAACCATCTGATCTGAACCAGCTCTGTCCTGACCTGGGAGGCTGACCTGGTACAAGCGGGACTCTGTTGCCTGTTCTGTCACTGAAACCTTATAGCCTTTCTTCTGAACCACTGTCAGCTGTTCCTGTTTGCGAACAGAGACTGATTCTTTAAATACAACAAGCTCAGCACTGCAAGACGCATCTCCAAATTTGTTGGAGGCCTTACATGTGTACAGGCCACTGTCTTCCTGTTTGACGCTCTTAATATTGATGAAACCAGACCCATCTGGGTTGGCTATGACAATACAGTTTCTACTAGGTTGGATCTGGAAAGCCCCCTTGAACCACTTGACATCAGGGATTGGATCACCACTGACTTTGTAATTAAAAGAAACCTCTCCTCCTTCTGAGCACCTCAAAGGTTGGATCTGAACAGTGAAAGTAGGGGGTTGACCCGTGACCTTGAACATCTTCTCGACCCATTTCTCTGCCTGGCAAACATCAGTCTTTTTCACTTCAAGGTATGTGGTGCATGTTGTCTGGCCAAACCTGTTGGTGGCAGTACAAGAGTACTCGCCCTCATACTCAGATGTGACCTGGGTGATTACTAACGTATACTCCTCCTTCTCCTCTATCAGCTTGTATATAGAGGAGCTCTTTATCATTTTTCCATTGTGAGACCATTGAACAATTGGCTTTGGAAAGCCAGACACTTTGACAGTAAATCTGGCTGTTTCCCCAGTGGTTACAGCTGCTGGGGAAAGTTGGCTAAGGAAAACTGGCTTTTCTTTTTTCTTCTCTAAAGTGGAAGAGTAACGTTTGGCCTCTGGCTTGAGTTCAAGTGTTCTTGTTTTCTGTGGTAACTGGACACCAGTGTAGTAGGTCTCCTCTTGTTCTTCCACAGTGGTGATGGTGGTGCTACAACGCTCTGTCAGGAAATATTAAGCAAGGCTGGTAACAATATCCACAACACAAAAGTTATGATATTAATTATAAAAGTTATCATTCATAAAAGCTAATTTTAGGGCTGTCCTTGACTTCTGGAATTCTTAGTCAACTAATAGTTATAGGATTTTCCCAATCAATCAATAAGTTTACTCAATAAAGCATTTTCACCTTATTGTGCCAGGTGACTGCTCCCAAATCTCTTGGAATCTGGTGCTCAGCAAAGGCAAAAGAATATTTGTGAATACTGATTCAGAAGTTTCATTTACACAACTTACATTTTACAGTTTACAGTCATTATAAGGTCATGCCTAATTAATTACCTCCGCCAAGGAGGTCATGCTTTCACCCATGTCCGTTTCTTGGTTGGTTTGTTTGTTTGTTTGTCACCAGGATTATGCAAAAACTACTGAATGGATTTCCACGAAACTTGGTGGAAGGATGGGGCATGGGCCAAGGAAGAACCCATTCAATTTTGGCACGGATCCAGGAATGTCTTTAACATTGCGAGATAAGGCAATTTTCAACATTTTCATTAATTTTCCAGGGGATAATACATGGATCTTCATTAAAAAAAATCTGGCATATTTAGAGGGCTGGCATCTATGAGTGTGTACAATTTAGTGTGGATCCAAATAAAAATCCGGATCTAGAGGATCTGAACGCGTTTTCATAGGAGGGTAGTCTTTTCCTGGCCGCTGTACGGTAACAAATAGCGCTAGAAACCTGCAACTACCACCAATGTGTAACTAAGTTAATATGGATTCAGTAAGGTACCAACAGTTTTTATGTCTCTTTAATAGTTTTAAACGTATGTCCAAACGAACATCACAGATTCTGGTGTGGATCCAGATCTGTAAGATTACTACTGTAGCTTCTGTGGAAAATAGCCGTATTTAAATCATTCATATCAGTGATAAATGGACTATGGAGCACAGCCCCTCCACCCCCACCCCCAGTTATTCCAGTATCAGTATCTATGGACATAGTCGTGACCATAGTGACTTGTAGTAAACTGATTTCTAATTTCAACGAAGCCAAGTGGGAAAGCAAAACTCAAAGTGTCACGAATTGCTGCAGTTGGTGCCAAGGCTTAAATAAGAGGGCTGTTGGGCCTTGGCGGAGGTATACGCTCTACTGAGTGCCATTCTAGTATTATAAAATAAAATTAATTAACATAAAATTTCGGTGTAAAAAGACCTCACCTATTAGTTGACTAAGCAACGAAGATAGGACAACCCTACCTAAATGTTAGATATAATGAATATAACATTACCAAGACAATGACCCAAACAATGGCAAAAAAAAGTTTATTCCCCCAAAAGAGATTATTTGACATTTTCTCAGCTGAAGAAAGTTGTTTATTTCTCTGGTTATAGATCATCATAATTTAAATTTTTTGTGATGTCATGAAGAATTTGAAACGTTTGTTTTATTTCTCATTTATTCTGAGGCTTTACTTTTACCTAATTACCTATCTTTTTTAATTTTATTAATATTATTAAAGCTAAATAGACCAAATATTAATTTTTAATCTCAAGCAAATAAATAGTCTCTAGATATTTTTTTTAATTTTATTTTTGTCAGAATAGGGCTCAGGAAAGGGTTAATGTTTGGAATATTCGCAAAATCAAGTAATGTACTGGCATCAAAAAATTCCTATAAAACATAGGTAGTTTTTGACACCTGTATTTTGCCTGTAAATGTTGATTAAGAAATGCACCATGTGAACACTGAACGCATGCACTCATGTTAACTGTTTAAAAAAACAATCTGACTTCAAATTTACATTGTCAAGTATTTTATTATATAAACTCCCGACATGACATCTGTACAAATAGACCATACATTTCTATCACAGATTTTTATTTACTTATATTATTGGTACATACTACTCATGCACTCCTAAAATTGCACATATTTACAAGAAATCAAAAATTTTGTTAAAATTCTTTAAAAAAAGTTTCACAGTTTTATCAATTTTTAAAATTTGCTATCAACCATCTTACTCTACTATGAATTATCAGCTTGCTTAAAAATCCTAACAATACCATTCACAAGCAACAAAAACTCTTACACACAAAAAAAATACTGCAACAAAATTGCTAAATCACACAAGTAACAATATGAGTAAGCAATATGACAATATATTCCTGATAGTGTCAAGATTGACTTTCAATATAATGACCACTTAAAATGTTAATCACTTAATGATTAGGGTTGAGATACTTTATTTTATTAATAAATTTCAATACTGCTGTGCACTGATATTACTTATACATTTTTGGTTGATATTTAATTCCTACAGAAAGATATTGATATTGAAGATATCGAAGAATATGAATTTGATTGAATTCTCAGATTTTATTTCATATATGTATTATTATAAAAGAAAAATCAACCTGTCAATAAAATTATTACTTTGGTTTTGCAGTAACTAAAGAAAAACTAAACTAAACTAGTAACTCTCAATAATTTAAGAAAAAAATATTTTAAAATGAAAAAATGTCAATGATATGTATTTCTGTGAATGTTTTGTATATACGAGATGTTTGCTTGACACACATTCCAAATATTCCGAGCTGTAGTTTTTTATCTTCTGTAGTGCAAACTGATGTGAACAGCACAATGTTAAAAACAGACTGGTAACATTTTTTCTTTGAGCTACTAGACTTTGGAGAAAATACAACAGATGTAGTTTGTGGTTGGTTGTAAAGAAATTACTTCGTAACATCATCATTGAATTTCGAGGTTAGAGCAGCTCACTTTTCAAGGGTTACCTGATAACAAAGCAAACTAAAATAAACCCAGATTTTTCTACCAAACATTTAAATAAAACACCTGTTGTGTGAAGTTTTACATAACTTAGTCATCAGACCATCACTGTCACTGTCTACACTATTCAACTGTTTGTTTTTTCATTCAATTTTACATTTTTCACTGTTACCTTCTAACAGTGGTTTTTCAGTGGTAACACACACCTTCAGCTATTACTTCACTCATTATCAAAGTAAAGCAGCTAAAGATTTTTTTAAAATCTTAGTACACCAAGAAAACAACCTGCTTAAACCAGTCAAGAATTAGCCACATACAACAAAAAGACTTAGACAGCAAGTTTATCTTTGTGCAACCAACCCCAGATCCTTCAACCTCTAAAACACCTTCAGCAGCGCAGTAGTTTCAATGCAACCAGTTGTGTTTTGGATCATGCACTTATACTCGCCAGCATCATTTTGGGTCACGTTAGTGATGAGCAGATTGAAATGGCCTGCAGTTTTCTCCTGAATTATACACCTTCCATCTGTGACACGGTCTCCATCTTTGTACCAGTCAGCTGTGGGGTTTGGCTTACCAGTAACTAGACACTGGAGGATAACTGGCGTCCCTACTGCTGCTGTAACGTTAGTCAATGGGATGATACATTTAGGGGGCGTCTCAGTCACCTGGAACTGGAAGCTACACATATCAGAGGACTTCCCTTTGAACTCTATCTTGTCATCTTTTGCTGGCTCTGCAAACACATCAAAGTTAATCCCAACATATTTCTCTCCCTGTTCGCTCAGCTCATTGTCAGTGTTGGCCACCAGTCTGACTGCCCGCTGCGACTCATCTGCCTCTTGCTCGAATTCAAACTCAAGCTCAATTTCTGAGACCTGTTCACCATCAAAAGATGTGTTGCCCACCACCAAGTCGAACTTCTGTGGCTGGACTTTGGCACTTCCAAGAGACACAGCAGTCAACTCCCTGCCTCTGGTCTTCCCTGAGAAAGCTTTGCCGTTTAACACCACCAAGGAGGCCCTACATAGAGTCTCCCCAACAATGTTAATAGCCCTGCAGGTATACACTCCGCTATCCTGTGTTGTGACTTTACAGATCTTTAGGAAGTGGTTGTCTCCATCAGATGAGTGAAAGTATTTTTTGTTGTTGTGAGGAATTTTTTTGTCACCTTTGAACCAGGACACGATGGGAGATGGAATTCCCATCAGTGAGCACTCAAACATGACAGTGGTACCCTCTGGGGTTTCCATGTCACAGATGGGATTGATGAACCTTGGAGGCATCTCAGTGACCTCAAAAGCAATTTTCAAATCATCATGCTCCTGGGTGACAAAGTCCACAGCGCTCTCCTCATAAATACTCGGTAAAACATCCAAAGATATGATCATGCTCTTGTTGTCGGCTGTGTACTCAGGAATGGTGATAATCTTTACCTGTTTCTCAAATTCTTTGACCTCATTTTCATCCAATTCTACTTCGAGGAGAATCTCCTGAGGGGAAGGAGAACGAGAAGAGTCATCTTCTTCTACATCAAACTCCATCACATGCTGATGTGTGACAGCAGGTGGGGCAGGCAGGAACCTCACTTCCTGCGATACAACTACCACTAAAGCAACACTTCTGGCTTCCCCAACATAATTCACAGCCTCGCAGATATACTCTCCCTGGTCGGCTTTAGTGACATTGAGAATGGTTAGCGAGATGCTATCGCCATCTCTCTCCATTTTAACTCTGTCATCTGCCACCAGTTGGGTTTTGTTGCAGAACCACTTCACCTCAGGGGAAGGTAGGCCGAACACCTCAGCGTAAAACGTTAGCGAGTCATTTTCAAACACTCTTTTCTTAGTGAGAGGTTTGAGGAAGGCAGGAGGAATTCCTTGCACTTTCTCCTGAAGGGTTGCCAGGGATAAAGACCCTCTTCCTTTGGTGAGGAATCGATTCTCATCCACAGGAGGCGTTGTTTCAATACCCTCATCAGCAGGAGATGTCAGGAACTGAACTGGTGAGAAGAACTTCTCACTGGAGTCTCCTGTCGAGGGTCTCTTATGTTCTACAGGGGAGAAGGGATATTCCTGAGGGGTCATAAACCCACCAGGTGTATCAGAACTGGGAGTATGGAAAGACATGGGAGACTTGGGAGTGTGGAAGGACTCTGCAATTGGCTGTGACACCTCAGTAGACGAGCCTGGGGTGTAGAACCTCTCAGCTACCTCCGCTATCTCTTCACTCACAGTGCTGCCAATCTCTATGGACATTTCAGACTCCGGAGACAGTGGCCTTCCCCAATCTGTTGGAGGGTTGTAGTAGTCATACACAGCACCAAAAGTGACCTCCTCTTCCTCCAGGGAGCCAAATGCCGCGACTGCACCACTGGCTTCAGCTTCAGAGGCCTTCTCCAAACTACCTCTTTCCTGTATAGATGCAACCTGGCTCTGGGGTACCTTAGCAGCAGCATCCTCAGGTAGATCAAGTTGTTTAACGCTTCTGTCCACTTTAGGCTTGACAATAAGCATTTTAGGTTCTGGCCTCACATGGACATCAATCCTCTCATCTTTACCCTTGTTTTGTGTATGAGGCTCAACTACATCACCAGCCATTTCCTCTGCTATTTCTGTCATGTCTGCCTGGGAGTCCGGCATACTAAAGAAGACACCACTGTCCATAGTGGGTTCTGGGATGGAAATCAACTCCTCACCAGGAAGTTCCGCCTCCCCGCTCACATGATCCACCCCGGGAAAAAAAACATTTTCTTCACTAATTCCTTTAACCTCTTGTTTCGTATATGTATTCAGTTCTGTCAGGTCCTCCACAACACTAGCCCCCTCAGCATAACATGGGACCTCCATAGTGACAAAGTCAGCCTCAGTGTAAATAGCTGAAGATCTTGCAACTGCACTTTGTCTTTCAGGTTTGAAAGATTCAGAAGTTCTTTTAGGCTTAACATCTGCTTCGGCTGGAGCTGAAGTTCTAACATAGCGTTTTACTGTAGAGATTTTTTCGGACTGGAACGGAATGAAGCTGCTAGTTCGATCAAATGTATGCACAGCCTCCTCCCTCACCATCTCCAATTCACCTGTTTCCATTTGTTTGGGAAAATAGGCGGATTTCCGTGGTTGAGGCCTGACCAGCTCTAGAGACTCCTGCACTTCCTCTACAAACTGTTTAAGTGCACCATGGCTTTCTGCTATAACTGCTCCCTTTTCAACATCAACAGATACCACACAGATGTCCCCTTCTTCCTCGAGAGAGGAGGTGGGCTGGAAGTTCTTGGAAGACACAGGTTTGGGTGCAGCAAGAGTTTGAGGGGAAACAGATTTTCCTGAAGCAGTAATGGCTTGAGTGAAATCTGGTTCTGCTATATCAGGTAGAGCTTTGGGAGAACCTGGATTTACTGTTGCAGCAGTAGCAAGTCTATCACCGCCTTCAGCAAGCATGGGGGGTTCCAGTACTTGTTCCGGCTGGTCAAGAGAACCGGCCACAGCAGGTATAAACTCCTCAGGGAAAAGTGTTTTCTTTCTCTCCTCCTCGAGAGAGGGGGACATCAGTAATGCAACTGGTGAGTCTGACTCAAAAGCTTGTTTAATCTGAGAAACTTTTATCACAGCAGCAGAGGCTGGCAAACCACAGCCAGATATAGTTGGAGGCCCTCTCGAGACATCAGGTCTGGATTTTTTGGCTTTGGCAGCCACTACCGGTGGGGCTTGTGAACTCAGAGGTTTATCTTTCACCTGAATGATACTGTCCTCAGTATGAGTGATGACAGCTTTGTGGAATATGGCAGGTTTCTTGACATCCTCAGTTAAGTTAACAGGAGACTTTCTTACTGTCCCAGATGGAGCAAAACCATCATCCTCTATGGCACCACCACCCTCTGAAAATTGCAGAGGCTCCGCAACTTGAAATGAAACATTAGAGATGCTTGTAACCTCTCCCAGCTTATTTCTGGCAACACATGTGTATACTCCAGCATCAGAGTATGTAAAACTGTTGATATACAGCCTGTACACTTTCTTATCTACCTCAACTCTGTATTTTCCAGCCGTGATTTTTAAGCAAACATTGTCATAGTACCATATGACTTCTGGGGGAGGCTCACCTGTGATTACACACTCTAGCAAAGCAGTGTTGCCTTCAGAACAGGTGATATTCTCTAATTCGCTGACCATATGGGGAGCTTCACCAACCACATCAAAGGAGAAAGTAAATTTGTGTCTGACAGTTTGAGAGGATCCCTCATCAGTTGCCACATCCGACGTTTTTCCTGTAAAGGCCTGAGGTTTATCCTCACTGCTTTCTTCTGTAATCCAAGGGACAGGGGTGGCAGCAGTAATTCTGATTTCTACAGGTGAAGAGCTAAAAGGTTCATCTAAGCAGAGCTGTCTGTGGATCACCGCCTGAGGCACCTGTAGTGTTGCCTTTCCTGAATCCATGTAGGTCTTGAGTTCCTTTTCTCTCATGCCCTCCTGGTTTTCCTCACCCTCGTCTAGCTCCTCTGTAACAACCACCTCCTGTGAGACCCCTGACATTTTCACCACCTTTTTGTCAGCGATTTCAAGAGTGCCGCTGCAGATAGATTTGCCATGTTTATTGGTTATGACACAGTCATACGTTCCCTCATGGTCTGTTGTTGGATAGAAGACAGTGAGTTGCGATTTGTTAGCTCTGCTCATGATATCGTAGTCAGGGTTGTGGGCTAATGGGTGGCCATCTTTGAGCCAGGTGACTGTCGGCAGAGGGTCACCATGGAACTGGCATGTAAACTCTGACATTTCACCGACTTTTACTGTAACTGAGGATATTTCTTTCACGAAAACTGGACAGGAGCCTCCGGCACTAGTTTCCTCTTCCTTTACCTTCTTAGACTCTTGAGTTTGGTTAATTCCCTCCTTCAAATTTGAATCCTCTTGGACTCTCCTCTCCTCATTTATAGCTCTGAGTTCAAGTCTTTCTGTGCTCATTTCACCATCCTGTTTAGACTTTATTGAATCCCCGCTTCTTTCCTCTCTCCTCACACCTTCAAAATCCTTCTGTTGTCTCCATTCGCTGCTCTCTCTGGTAACTCCCATCTCCTCCCTGATCCGTCTTTCTTCTCTTACCTCTGACTGGAAGCATTGGCTGCTGGATTTATCAACAGCGACAGCATACTCGTCCCTGCTCTGTCTGCTCTCTCTTCCCAGATTCTCCTGTGGAGTATGACACGAGGAGTGTCTCTTGATTGAGGAAAACTCTCTAGAAGGCCTATTGGGGCTCTCAGCCCGGGCAGAGGCAAGTTCATATCCCTCAAAAGGCACACTAGTAACTTGAGATGGAGAGTATCTCTGAACTGGTGAAGCTTCACGACCCGTACTGTCTTTTACAGGAGTAGATTTCAAATCATAATAACTTTCAACTTTCATCTCACCCACATGGTGTGGTAAACCAGCACATGTGGAAGCATGACTTGTTATGGAAGAAGATTCACGAGGAGGAGATGGCTTATGCCTAGCGGCATGCTGATGAGGTGAAGGTTTTAGTGGTAAGGCTCCACTGACAAGAGTCATATGTGGAGGTGACAGTTTGCTGGGGTGAGTTTTATGAGGAATGCCACCATGATGTGGTTCACTATCAAATGGTGAAACATGAGACTCAAGTGGCAACCCAGAGCCAGGTTGTTGATTGTCCAAGGCCCACTCAGACTCCAGTTCAGCTACTTCCTCTTGTTCAACAACATCTTGTTGCCATTTCAGGATGCGCTGTGCCAGTGCTTCCTCCTCACTTACAAAGTACTCACTGTCTTTCTGTAACCTGGTCTCACGCCCCTCTGTCAGTAGCTCACCAGTAGGTAGCCACTGCAGGCTATCACCCTGCTGATCTTGGAAACCAGCAGGAAATGACTCGCTCAAAAGGAACTTCTCTTTGGCTGTTTTTCCTGGAGGAGGCTTCCTGCTTTGGATGTCAGGTTGCTGAATGGTTTCTGAAGCAGAAGCCTCTGCAACATTTTTTCCAACCTCAGTGGTCCTCTCTGCCTGGATCGGTGAGTAACCCTCCACCCAGTCAGACTGGAGCTTCACAGCTTGCTCTTGTTCCAGCAGAACATCCTGTTGCCATTTCATTATCCGCTGAGTCAAGGCTTCCTCTTCACTGACAAACCTCTCACTCTCATTCTTTAACTCGGAGATGTTCTCCCTTGACAGCTGGAGCTCACGCTCTTCTTTTGTCTTCTCAAACAACATCTTCTCTGCTCTGGCTTTTGCTATAGGTGATGACTCAGCTTCCACTTTTGATGCTCTAGCTTTTATTCTGGGTGATTTTTGTGTCCGCATGGCAGATGCCTCAGTCTCCGATTCTCCTGGTCTGGCCCTCATTCTGTCTTTAGGCAAGGGGGCAGAGGTTTCGTCTCGTTCTACTCTACCTTTTACTTTTGGTGACTTAGGTTTTGCTATGGCAGCATGATCTATAATTGCTCTTTTCTCCACCACTTCCTGTTGTGTGTATAGGTGCCCCTCAGGCTCCATGTATGGGGTCTCCGCTGGCATGGGCAGATCAGATTCAGGGTAGGGTGTCTCCTCTTCTGACATTTGCATGCCTTGCTGCCATTTCCTGATCCGCAGAGCCAGGAGTTTTTCCTCACATTGAATCCGCTCAGCTTCCAGGCTCTTTTCATACTCAGCCCTCAAAGACTCCCCTGCACACTCCTCCTGATATGGCTCAACTGTTTCTGATGCTATGTGATCTGCTATTACTGGTTCACTAAGGAACCTCTCTTTGATAGATTTGACTTGCCTTGGCCTGGGTGAGTCTTCAAGTCTGTCCTCTGTGCAGGGCTTTGCCCTAGGCAATGACTCTGCTTCCGCTTCTGCTAGTCTAGTTTTAGTTCTTGGGGATTTTTCTTCCAGCATGACTGGTGCCTCACCTTCCATTTCTTCTAATCTGGCTTCCATTGTGGTTGACTTTGCAAACAAGGAGGCATATATTTCCACTTCTTCACCTCTGGCTTTTATTTTAGGTGATTTTGGTGTTGACACAGTTGCAGCTTCAGAATCTTCCAACTTTGCCTTCATTTTTGGTGATTTATGGAAAGAGCATGGCATGGCCTCAGTTTCTACAGTTTCCTCCACCACCTCCTGTTGGGTGTAAATGTGCCCTGCAGGCTCCATGTACTGTGCCTCTGCCTGCATTGGCAGATCAGTTTCAGGGTGAAATGACTCCTCTTCTGACATTCTACTCCCTTGCTGCCATTTCCTGATTCGGAGAGCAAGGAGTTTTTCCTCGCACTCCATCCGTTCAGCTTCAAGGCTCTTCTCATACTGAGTCCTCAAAGACTCTCCTGCACACTCCTCTTCATATGGCTCAAATGTTTCTGTTGTTGGTATGTCTTCTGATGTTACTTCTTCACTAAGGATAGATGTGACTGGCTTAGGCCTTGATGACTCCATGAGTGATACCTCCTCTTGAGCAGGCACGATTCTAACAGATTCCCTACTTTCAGTGTACGTTGTAGTTTCTGGGTATGCTGATGTTTCAGAGTACAGGACGTCAGGGTGATGTAGCTTGGCCTCAACCTTTGAAGTCTCCACCGTTTTGTCAGCAACCACACTGTGATGTTCACTTACCTTCTGCTTGAATCTAACATCTGCTGGAGATTCAACAAAACTCTCAACATTTTTATTGACCAACTCACCTCTCATGATCTGAATTGCTCTGGTTCTGGACTGAGGCTCAAATGAATGCCTCACACGAGGCTGAGAAGGCACACTGCTTGAAGTTTTACCTTGAAACTCTCTATGACTCTCCACCAAATCAAAGGGTCGATTGAAATGCTGTACATCAGGCAGAGAGGCAGGCTTGACCCTGAGCCTCTCCACATAATCGGCGTAGCTTGACTCACTGGCAACCGATTCTAACTCAAACTCAGAGGAAGACATGGTAGAGATAGAAAGCCTCTTCTTCTGTTTGACAGCTTTTTGGAGTGTGGTAAGTTTTGTTCTTACCTCGTTGTGAAGGCTGTCAGTGTCACTGAACCTCTCGCTGTATCTGTCGCTGCACCTGTCACTAAATTTGTCGCTGAACCTGGCACCAGTGCGCCGGTCGCAGTAGATATCACTGAATCTGTCGTTAAAGCACTCAGATCTGTCAAACATGGGGGGAGGGGATGGAGCGCGCTCAGAGGCAGTCTCCAAATGTTTGGACTTTTTCTCTGACTCCTTTTCTTTTGAATGGGAACCAGACCGGAAGTACACGCTACGCACCAAAGAGGTTTGCGATCGAGATCTTCCCTGATGGACTTTGGATATTTTGTCAAATGGAGACCCTACATACCTGAGGTCGACCCTAAACTTCCTCTCTTTCCTCTGCTCTGCCATGGTATCTATGCTTTCATGGGCTTTGGCAGAGCATCTAACAAAGCTCAGGTAGTTCGCAGACTGCTCTTCCCTCATCGAAACCAAAAGTGATGCTGTGGATTCGGCAGAACCCTCTGTGTTTATCGCCATTACCTTATAACTCCCAGAGTCCTTCTCTTTGATATTATCGATAACCAGACTGGTAGTGTGCATGTGCATCTTGCTGTCAGTACAGATCCTACGTCTACGCTCTTTAGGAATAGATTTATTATTATAAAACCAGAGGATAGTTGGTGGAGGAAAGGCAACCAGTTTACACTTTAGCTCCACTGGTTCTCCTTCCACGACTGACTGGAACTTGAGTTTCTTGATGAAAGAAGGTTTGATGGTCTCCGTCCATGAGGTGATGGAGGAGGTTTTGCTAAAGCAGCAATTGGCCGACACCAGGCCATGATCTAAGATTTCCTCAGTGTTGGAGAACACTCCTCTCAGCTGTTGAGTGGCGGTGACTTCTGTGCTGCTGTGGGGTGTTCCTTCATTGCTTCCATGATAAAACAGCTCTGCAAACAGAAACAGAAACTGTCAGAACAACACTGCCTCCAGGGGTAAAAAAGAAAAAAGGATTTGAATGAATCATTAATGGAAATATTAAATGCATGCTGGGAGTCACAATGCCATAAGAAATAATTTCACTCACCATATTTGTTCGAATAAACGCAAGACTTGATTCTTTTTATTAGAAACCTGCCGGAAGTTTTGATCCTTCATCTGTGGAAATTTCTTCAAGACATAAATTATTCTATCATAATTTAAAAAAAGCATTAAAATCAAGATGGGCTGCTAACATTCGCTTGTTTTACTTTTTGATAATTGTTTAGGCTTTATGCTAGAATATTCCTTACCTGACTTGCAGACAGGAGAATAAACGCCCTTTCTAATCCTTAAACTTATGAGGAAATAAATGATGCACTTGAATCAGTGAGAAGCAAAGCTCTCCAAAACATATCTTAGATTTCAAAACTTAAACAAATGAAGCTGTAAATTGGGTGAGAAGGCGTTTATTCGAACTAATATAGTTTTACTGGTGTTATTTAAAATGCAAACCACAGGAATCACATCCCACTATCTGCAAGCCAGTCTAAGAAATATTTTGCAGGAGGAAGGTATCAGTTCCAGATGCAGTAAACCTCCATATCTTTTAAAGGTCATTTCAAGTCTGGTAGCTTTAAAAGATACATATCCTGTGCCTTTTCTGGGAAAAGATCAGAGGAACCTTCATGCCACAACGAAACGACTTTTGAATGCAAACCGCAAGTGTCAAGAACTGGTACAAGCAAGTTCAACCAGTGCTCGCCTGGGGGAAACCATGGAATATTATCAAAATAAGAGCAGGTAGAATAATAATAATACAATAGGAATTTTCTGTCAAGACACAGAGATGACATGCAAATGTGGAAATTCAAAGATCACTTAAAGGGACAGTTCAACATAATGACATATTTACAAACTCAAAAAGCAGTCTGTGAATGCATGCAAACTATAATCCATAATACATGCGCCTGCACATCTGTTTTGTTCTTCACTTTATCAACGGTTTCTCCACTCAAAAGCCATCTTCAATGAAGCAAAAGCTTAGATCAAAGTTACCTGCTGACAGACTACTTTCAAAGTGAAAAATCAATTAAGTAATACAGAAATCTGGTTAAACTGTCCCTTTTCGCCCGCTTCTCACATGCGCTAATAATCTGGAGTTTTTGATATATGATGTTTAGAAATCTGACGTGACCTTACCTTTGACTTCTTGCTCAATCTTGGCTTCAATCTGCTCTCTCACATGAGTCACTGTGATAGAAAGAGATCACAGGAATTGATACCATGTAGGATAGATCCAGTGACGGTCTTTGAAACCTTTACACATTCATTCTCATTTTCAAAGAGGGAATTTCCACCAGTGAAACTGCATTTCCACCTCTTGATTTTTCTTTGCTGGACTCAAATATATTTATCCTTAGTGCATGGCTTTCATCAAGGTTGACCCATTAACTGAAGGAACTTAAAGTATCATCGCAAAACGTTTCAATTATCAAAACCTGTTGTTGAGCCATCTACCACAACCATTAAATTATCTTTGGTCCATTCAGTATTTGTTTACTGTTTAGAAGGTACAGCTTATCTTGGTGTGACTCCCGTCTGCTGGACTCGAGGCTACAGAGGCCCTAGCCTAATAGGTCCCTAATACTTTGGACTAAAACTCAACATCCAGTTGCAAGCGTTTCCATGAGCTGTCAACTGCATGAGATGTTGTTGGTTCATTTGGGCGGATACGCCAAAACACCATGAAACGTTACTGAAAGCTCAAACAAAAGCTGGTAGCCTTGATTATTTTGAGCCAAGATTAAAAATGAAATTTCTAGCTCAAATCCTCAACACTGCTGCAGTTCTTCTTTGGCTTGTTACTTGGAGTCGTAATGGCTTTCGATTGCCATTAACAGGTTTGCACAGGTGGTTTGTTAGGACATAACAGCGGTAATAGCTTCAATTTACCCAGTTGATGGACCAAAATGACGAGATTCAAATGCATTATAAGACAAAGATATTTGAGTCCCATTCGTCTACCAAAGAAGTTTGTGACTCAAACTGTTTTAACCTCTATCTTTGAGAAACAGGGTGAAAAATTAACCAAAGCAAACATTATAAGAACAATTACATTACATAACACAGAGGGAGAAAATGAATCGGACAAAGACAGGTTTGAGTTTCCTGAAAGATGGAGGTACAACAGAGAGGTTATACAGGTGAGTTTCATGCATTTTCCAGAGTTTTCCTGTGCGGGAGAGGAGGGTGAGGACGAAGAGGATGGAGGAGGGTGGAGAGATGAGTTGGTTCTTGTGGAGCGGGTTGAGGAAGGTGCAGCAGAGAGGAGAGGTGACAATCAAACTGGTGGACAAAGTGGTTGGTCTTTCTGGAACTGTGAGGTTAGTCAGATCTCGAAGAAAGAGGGCTGAGGGATGTCCCGATCCAGTTTTCATTTATTTTTTAGGGTCACTTTATGACAAGATATGTATGTTTGTATGTGTATAACACTGACAAATGTGTTTTTCAACTGTAGCATCTTCTGCTGAAAATACATTAAAGATATCTTTATCAAAACCTTCGGAATCTGTTTCTGACTTTGTCATAAAAAATGTGGCTGTATTGCAATTCAAATGCCAAGTTATGAATTTATATGATACGACCATGTACATGTGTATGTATGCATATGTGTATATATATATATAATTTGTCTTGTTTTATTTACATGTCTACTTTACATGCATATACTGTATGTTATGGTATCATCAGTGGCTCCACGTCGATGTACACATGCAAATCGTGTAGAAAATAAATAAAAAATTGGTCACCAAAAACTGTTTGAGTGCAGTAAAATCATACGTAAAATCATATTGATATCAATATGGACCAAACCTGGATTCTATAGAGTCTTAGAATCCAGTATTGGGCGGGCTCCACGTTACTCCAAGCCCCATGATGCTTTGCATGAATTAGTTCACTAAACCAGTGTTTCAGAGAGTGTGCTGCATGTTCACTCAAAACTTAGACTATTCAGCACTGATTTCCTCGTTTAGATTCTTTGGTCAACTGATTATTATAGCATCAATCCAGACCTCTTAAATATTTAAGAACTGAATGAGTTTTTTGTTTTTATTGCATTCATTAGTTTATTCTTTTTTCAGATAATTATCTTCACCTTTTCTAATCATTTAAGAAACCACAACATAATTTTTTTTTCACAAAAAGTGTTCTTTCTCCCTGCAGTTTTGATCTACATAATTTCTGCTGCAACTTTACCTGATTGTCTTTGAGATGTTATAATCACATTTCTGTTAAATTTTTAGATTTTGTGGCATGTTTTGTGTTAAGTTGTCAGTCTGTAACAAATTTTTATTGTTGTCTCTTGGCCAAAAGAATATTTTTAATCTGAATGAGGCTTTCCTGGTTGAATAAAGGTTTAAAAAATATTTAATTATTTGGTTTGGGACATCCCTTGAAGGAGGGTGAAGAGAAACGGGTTTATTTTTGAGTGGTTTCAGAGGAAATCTGGCTGCAGCCGACAGATCCAGAAGTTACCTTCTTCTTCTTCTTTGTTGGTTACGGTGAGGGTGGCCGAGCATGCGGCCTCTCCGGCGTTATTGGCTGCCCTGCAGGTGTACTGCCCCACGTGCTCGGTGAAAGCATCAACTACGATGAGCGTGGCGGTGTTCGTCACCTCGTCGAAATGAAACACCACGTTCTTGGTGGGCTGGACGGGCTGCCGGTTGTGGAACCAGCTTATCTCTGGCTTCGGCATGCCAGACACACATGCATGAAAGCGCGCCACCTCCCCGTGTGGCACCGTGCAGCTCATGATTGGCTGGATGAAAACGGGCTTTTGGCCAATGGAAGGTTTCTTTAGACTGGTGAGGCTGGTAGAGAGGTGCCACTGAGGCTCAGCCGGACTTTCCACTGTGTGTTTTTGTCCTGAAAGGAAGCATGGTCATTGACTCTTTGAGCTTTATTTGATTTACATTCATCCCAGTCAGCACTGTTTGGGTGATTTTCAGTTGGAAATGGAAAAACTGTCCTCAGTCCAGAAAACTCAGATCATCAATTATGAGGGTCATTACTGTCGTTTGTTTACAAAAGCTCTTTGGTAGGAAGTCAGTCTCAGTGGTTGGGCATAAAGAAGCTGAATTTGATACTGATCCAGAAAAGAGTCTTCTTTTAACTCAAATACAATAAAGATTTCGTGTCAACATAAAAAACATTTTAATCCAAACTCAAACACACTTTCAGTTGCTCAAACTCACCATCCGCTCCAATCGAGCTAACCCGAAACTTTTCTTTTGTTAAGTAGCATGAAGCAAAATGCCATCGCTGCTAAAATTTGGAGATTCAACTGTTGACCAGAAAACTAAATGAAGCACAAAGAAAGCTATTATTTTTTACAACAGAATGGCCTTTAGTTTCCCGTTACCATGACAAAAATCTTTTCTTTTACTTCAACCGAGTAGCTTTATGTTGAATAACTAACCAAACCTTAAAAATAGAGGTGGCAGATAAGAAAACGCTCATTTAGGTTGTTTGAGACGACGCTGACAAACAACCTGTTTTATCCAGGGACGGGGCCAGAAGGTAAAAGGCTTTTTTAGTATGGATGGATTCCTGAACAGGCCTGCAGGGTACAAGCCCAGTGCTGCTTGGAACGGAATCTCAGCATCATGTCAGGTTAAAAGATTTCTTTTAAGAAAGTCAAAAAAATGACTACAAAGACTCAAAACAACTCACGAGAGACACAAAACAACTACAATGAGACAAAAACTCAAATCTCAAAGAGATTCAAAATTTTCACAGAGAATCAAAGCAACCATAAAGAGACTAAAATGACCACAAAGAGACCCAAATTTACACAAAAAAACACAAAATGCTCTTGTTCAACACAGTTTAGCTTCTTTGTTTGTTTCCACCTTCAAACCACTGAACTGGTGCTCACTGGGATGTGTGTTTCAGTTTCAGTGAAGAAGAACAGATCTGGTGTCATAAATCCACCACAGCAGGTCAAGAACAACAAAACTTCTACACGTGGGTGACAAATGAAAGTGAAAACTAAAATAAAAACCTTGCCTCTGTTTGTGTTTTGATGATAGTTAAACAAACAGAAGACAGGTGAGATCTTTTCACTGTGTAGGCTGCAGGATGTGAACCGTCACTGAACTTGGATGGAATCATTTGCATTTGTTTAAATCTTTTATTGTTTTTTCCTTTCTGTAAACAAAAAATCAATCACTATGGAAGCTGACAGAGGCCATGATTGATAACACTGATCATTATTATTGGGTGCTCATATATATTAAATAAGACTGTTTGACTGTGATTATCCCTCCTGTAAAACATTTTAATGTGTGGGCAGATCATTGACTGTAAAACGGACAACATCAAAAGTGAAGCCAAAACATCTGGATGGCCCCCTGGTGGCTGGCTGCAGTATAGGTCATAAACCCCTCCCCCTCCAT
>JBBPCS010000116.1:187439-209452 GCA_037974645.1 Hollardia meadi
TGGTTTCTGTCATTTTAGGTAGTTCTTATCACGCTGATGTTTGTTCAAGTGTTCATTTTTCTGATCAGTTTTTAATTGGTTATTTGATGCTATAAAAAGGGGCTGAAACGTCATGATTGACAGCTGAGCCCTGCTCATGATTGGGCGGGCAGGAACCCGATACCGCAGTTCCACTCTCCGATCACTACTGCACAGACTCTGGCTCCAAATGATGTCACCAGAACAAGATGGTAGCGCTCGTATCCGGGGTATTTTGGCTTCATTTTTGTACAGCGGGAGGAAGTGGAGATATGGTGGCCATCTTTATTTAGGTCAATGGAGCAGATCACCTGTGCTGTCAATACACATGCATTTGACTAATTTACTTATATTTTTGGCCATCTCTAAATTATTTTGTAGAAAATAAATGAACATCTACTGTTGTTCCTGTTCAGATAATCTGATCACTCTCAGGCTGAACTGAATATGTGCACCACAGTTTATAACAGAAATATTAATAACCATGGCTGCTGTTGGCTTCTGTCATGTTCCATCTCAGTGCAGCATTTCTCAGCGGGATCAAACTCACCATCCAGTGTTAGAGTGGCGGAGCAGGACGCAGTGCCGGCGTTGTTTGTGGCCGTGCAGGTGTACTCGCCCTCGTCCTCCGGGTAAACCCTGGAGATCTCCAGCTGACAGCTGTCGTCGAACTGAGACATCCTGAAGAAGTCCGACTGCTTGATCTCCTTCTCCTTGTGGAACCAGCTGATCTTCACATCTGGACGGGGGACAGAGGGAAAGGTTTGACAGTGAAATCAAGTCATTCTGACTGAATCGCTGCGATTGGTGGATTCACGAATACTTCATGTCGAGTTCAAGTAGAATAAAAATGTTAAAGTGAATTAATTTAAGCAGCAGGGTATAAAATCAGTTTTCTGAACACCTGCAGCTTCAAAATGTGTGATTGGATGTTTCGTGCCATAATGCACCTTGGGAGTCGTAGTTGACTTCTCTCCTTCAGTTTTCATCACCACAGACTTCTTGTACCTTTGACTTTTGTTTCAGAATCAAAGATCCGGCTATTTTCTAACAGATATTCATCATTTGTACTGATGATCAGGCCCACCAGGCACACAGCTCCTCCCCCTTGTGCATGTGAGTGGGTGTTGTTTTCATTTAGCACTAAGATGTTATAAGATGATTAATATGTCATAAAATTAGATTTACTGCAGAGGAACTGAGGAGGATTCGTCACCACGTTGACTGTGAGAGATCGGGCGAATAAATATTGTCAATCAAATTACAAGCAAAAAAAAAAAATCAGCTAAATTCTGCAGATTTTTATTCCTGATTAGTGCTGAAAACTGTTTAAAAAAATTTTTTTTAAATCTGCAGATTGTGTTTGGGTCTGCTGATGATTCAAACAGTTTCATGTTCATCGAAGACAACAAAAAGAACTTTCACTGCAGGAAATAACTCCACCAACTGTGTTCGGTCTGTCTAAAATATCAAATCTAACTTAAATAACTTAATTTAATTTAGAATTATTTGGACACTGTGAACACTTTTAGGTATGTTGTCTCACTTAATTTGAAATGATGACCTTTTTCTGTTTCTGTTTTTCAAACAGTTGTTTGTTTCCACATCCAGCAGTTACAACATGAGTCATGTTTGGTGGACTAATAATGGATTTGAAAGGCTGATATAATAATAATAATAATAATAGCTTGTAGCAGGAAAAAGCCGACAGCTGATTAATTGGCCGATATTCGGAATTCATTCGGAGATAAAAAAATGTTTGATTTTATTACAAACTGAATATCTAAGTCAAAGTAATAAATACTGAAAAAAATAAATAAATCTGGATCATGAAACAACAAACTCAACATAATAAATACCCACTATAAAAAATCTGAAATTCAACATCCAACCCAAAGGAATTAATAAATCCATTTGGAACTGGTGGGAGCGATTTTAATTTTTTACAGCTATAATCAATGAGCTGAAAATCCCAATGAAGCTGCAGATTCAGCTGATAATTCTCGACCAGAGACACCAACACACTGTTTTCTCGTTGTCCTTTCATACGTTGTTAGTATTAAAATATGGATTATGGCTGCTTTCAGTGAGACTTTCTTTTTCTTACCGTCTCCGCGGACTCTGCACTGGAAGCGAGCCGGTTCTCCCTCGTGGGTCGAGGTGCTGGCGATGGGCGAGATGACGACAGGAGGAGCGACGGTATCAGCCGAGTCTGGAGAAACCACTTCTGACACTACAAAACACACACACACACCTGGGTCTACACATGTCCTGGTGTTGATATGAAACATTTCCCTGTTCATGTTTGTCTTCCTGTCTTACCTTCCACGTTGAGCGCCGCAGTGCTGGTGGCGGTGCCATAGTCGTTCTTGGCCTCACAGTTGTAGACGGCGGCGTCCTCGGGGAACACCTCGATCAGCAGCAGCGAGTGCTCGTTGCCGTCGTGGAGGAACTTGCACTTGAAGCCTGCAGACAGAGACTGGGAGTTTTTGTACCAGAAGACCTGAGGCTGAGGAACGCCGCTCACCTGCACCGAGAAGCGAGCCGGTTTACCCGCCTCCACCGACTGGGGCTCCATGTGGCGGAGGATCTGAGGCGGCTCCGGGACTGAACGAGACAGAAAATACACTTGTGAGCCAGAGAGGACGAAAACTGTTCTTTATTGATTTAATGAAAAGTACACAGTGAGATAAAATTTAAAAAATCCACTGGATTTATTCATGTTAGAGCTCCAGACTGTTAAATGAACCGCTTTTATTATAAAAAATGTATTGATATAAAATAATATTTTAACCAACTACCTGATGATCTCAGGAATGCCCCAACTTTTTTAAATCCAGACTGCAAAATGTATTATTTTTACATGCTCTTAACTCAATAATTATTCATTGTATTTATTACCATTATTTATTTCTTATTTTTTAGAATTTATTCTTATATACATTTATCTCCTTTTTTTCTTTTATTCTGTTCTTTTCATTGTGTTGCTTTAGCTTTAAATTGTGCTGTTTTGTCTTTAAATTGTCTTGTTTTAACTATGTTTCTGTCTATGTACAGCACCTTGAAAATAAAATAAAACTGCTTTGCCTATAAACAGCAACAGCAGTGAGAGAATTTATATTCTGACTAAATGTTTCTTCATTGTCACAGATTTAATCCTTCAATAAATGCAATGCAAAGGCTTGGCCAGCAGATGTCGCCATTTAAACTGCATCAAACACTTGATTGGACTGACAAAATACTTAATTTAACTGTGACGGCTATTTTCTTCCATCTTCTGACATTTTATAGACCAAATAATAAATTGACCAGTCAAGAAAATTATCTGCAGATTTGTTGATGATGAAATTATTGGTTAGTTGCAGCCCTAATTAAGTCCTTATCCACTAAATCAAATTGGCATTATGGTGCATAAATATATAAAAAAGAGCTCAACTGTTCTTTTTTTTTACAATTAACATGATTATTTCAATGACAGGCTTCACAGGTCCCTCTGTTGTCAATGAAGGTTTTAGGGGAAAAAATCAAAATTGATGAATAAAATTACATCAAATACTCAATTTGGTTCATGTAAACATTTGTTTTTTTATGTTGTCGACCGCAAAGCCTTAAATTTCTACTGTTTCTCCTGGTCAATACAGATAAACAACACCGTTTCCAAAAAAATGTCTTTGTGCTGTTTTTAATTGAGTATATATCAAAATGATCAAATTGATATTTATATGAAAAAGGATTAGCAAATCATCACATTTTTTGGAATCTGGGTTGTATTTTAGGGGTACATATAGGTACATATAGAGTTAATTACATCAAAACCATGGAAGGGCTAAGGCAGGGAGAGCACACCTGCCTGCCTTAGCCTTTCCATGTGCCTACATAAAAAGACCAAGTACTGCTAAGCAGTAAATACCCCCGTGGTAGAGAACAGAGCAGGCATCAATGACAACAGAAATTACATTGATTAAGTGAGACACAGCATATAAAGGAGGAGCTGGGGTGGAGGTGGGTTGAAGAGGAAGCAGGAAGAGTAGGCAGGCCAAAGCAGCTTAAATAGCGCCCCCTGTCGGAGATTTGTTTATCGAATGCATAAAAGGGAATCAGCTGAGTCACCAGCTGATGTGGGCTTTAAGATCAGCTGATTTAGCTGGGATTGTGAGCTGAGCTTGACTACCATGGCCTGCCTGAACTAACGTAAATTTGCTTAAATCCATAAAACTTACTGTTGACCCGGAGGTGCATGGTGCTCCTGTTTTTGCCGGCGACGAAGGTGTACTCCCCACCATCGCTCCTGTAGGTCTCAGAGATGGTGAGACGGTGCAGCTTCCTGATGGTCACGTAGTTGAACCTCTCCTCCACCGAGAACTGGATCTCCACTCCGTTCTTCAGCCAGCGTCCCTCCACGTCGTCCTCGTTCACCTCGAACTCGAAGGTCGCTCGGTGTTTCTCCAGAACCTATGAGGGAGGAGGCCGGGTTTAGATCTCTGAAAACATCTCATCATAAATTCATCTTGTTTTTTAAATAGTATATCTATTTATTGATATTTAGAGTTTAGTTATTTCCAACATTTTGGATAAATACTTTTGTACTTTCTGAAAGGGACATGTTTGTTTATTCTAATAACGGACACAACAGTGAATCAACCGTAAACATTGCACTTGCACTTGGTTAAAGTGAAAGTCCGTCTCACCGTGATTTCCCGCTCGGCAGGTTCGGAGATCCGGATGTCGCGACCCTCCACAGTCAGCTGGGCCTTGGAGACGCTCGAGCCAGCCACCACCGAGTACTCTCCAGAATCAGACATACGAACCGTCTGGATCATCAGACGGTGGACGTACTTCTCCGCTGTCACAACGTACCTGTGAACACCACGCACGGAAATGACTCACATTTAGCCATTTCAAATGCTCCTGTTAATGTTGAAAAACAGACAAAAGAAAGTGTAATACCTCTCCTCAGACAAGTCCAGCTCCTGACCGTCCTTCATCCACATCACCTGGATGTTTGGCTCAGAAACCTCACATTCAAAAATCGCCTTCTTCTTCTCTGTGATCTTTATGTCCTTGATTTTCTTGGTGAATTCAATCACACGAGCTGAAAAAAAACAAACAAAAAAACAGTGATCGTTTCACAGAATTATTGAAATTTGAGAATCTGCAAAATACACTGCAAAAGGATGACTTGGCAGTTTTTCAAACAGGCTTCTTCACAGGTTGAATTTCAGATAATTATCATATCAGTTTTGGGCCTCAATGATTGATCCAATCCAGCAGTGTTACTTTAAGTCAGCTATTCTCAACCAGTGGGCCTCAGAGTAATTTACAAAGATAATTATTTTTATACCTAAAGGTGCTTAACAATTTGCATAAATAAAAAATGCCAAATTAAAATGGATAATTTTAATGACCAGTTACGTGTATGTGTGAAGCATCACGTTACCTTCGACGAACAGGTTAGCGGCAGTGGCGGCAGAGCCAGCCACAAACTGGTACTCTCCTCCGTCTCCAAAATGAACGTTTCGGATGGTGAGCGAGTGCGTGAGCTGCCGGCTGCGGACCTGGCACCTGTCGGACGACTTGACCTCCACGCCGTTCTTCAGCCATTTGTAGGTGATGCCCTCGTAGTTGACGGTGACCTCGAAGGTGATGGTGTCTCTCTCCTGAGCGTTCAGGTCCTTCATCATGGAGGTGATCAGGACGGCTGCAGAGGAGAGCGCAAATCGGGTCAGGTCAAATTTTCATTGTAATTCATTCAATTATAATTCTCTGTTTTAGATTACACAAATAAAATTGATTTCATAGTTTGATATCATCAATATACTGGATACTTTTACTAAAACTACTTCTTCTACTGCTACTACTAAAAATAATAACAATAATAATGATTAATATTGTGTATGATTTTTAATTATAAATTCTCTTTTGTAGCCTCTGTCATTTCACTGCGTGACTCCCTGTTTATCTCTTGTACTTCATGTGTTTGCCTTTTACTCCTATTTATACATTTCCATTATGTGCGGTCGTGTATGTGTCGTTTATTATCTTGTTGTTGTTTTTTATCTTGTGTGCTTCTTGTGTGGGATGTTGTTGTTGTTGTTGTCTTTTAATGTAACAGAACCAGTTTCCCCTCGGCGACAAATAAAGGTTTTGATCTTGAAATTGATTACAAATGAGAAAACACAAATATCTCATTTATATACAATACAATAAATACATAATAATACAAATGATAAACTTAATTCATTCTCTACTTCGCCTCTTTTTTTCTTATATTCTCTTCAAAGGGAAATTTGGTTTTATTATTTTGTTGTTGTTTTTTTCAAATAAGAATAATTTAATTAAATAGTTTCATTTAATTGAATATATTGAAAATGTTTTTTTGTTTCTTAAATCCTGAAGAGAGAGGCCACATGGGGAAACACAAAGAAACTCAACTAACCATGAGGTAAGATTTGTTTGTGCAAAGCGCTGTTGATTCTCTGTCTCAGTCTGAATGGATTTGATCTGAACTCACGGTTAACGGTGAGCGTTGCAGAGACTCTGTCGTTCCCACAGATTAAGGTGTACTCAGCAGAGTCGTCCCTGCTGGTGTTCATGATCTTCAGCTGGTGGAGTTTTCCCTGAACCACGATCCTGAACTTCTCGCTCATCTCGATCTCCACGCCATCCTTCAGCCAGGTGGACGGCACATTGAAGTGAGAAACTTCACACTCAAACGTAGCCACCTGGGTCTCCGGGACCGCCACGCTCTTCATGGGTTTGGTGACTCGCAGAGCTGCAACAGTCAAATCCGGAAAATAAGAAGAGTCAGAGGAGATGAGAAGAATTAGACAAAATATTTGAGTCAGTGGAGATTAATTTTCCTGCTCTGCTATTCTCATGTGATTGAAGGTCAAATTCTTATTCTTATCACGACCACGTGAATTTTAAATACTAACTTGAAAGTTTATAATTAAATTATGAAATATACATTCTTAAATATATAAAGAGCTAATAACAGTTAAAGAAAAAAATATTTTCTCCAAAATTTAAATAAATAAAAACTAAAACATTTTTAAAAACTATATCCATATTAATTTTTTTTTAACTTTAGAAAATATATAACGATAAAGAAATCTATTATTACAAATGAGAAACTATATTTTTATTTAAAATTAAAAAAAAAAAAATTAAATAAATAAATTTTCTGCAAATCCTTTTACCTGATACCATAGTATTTTAAAAACTGTAATTGCAAAAACTTTTTTTATACAAAATTATTAACATTTATAAAAGTCTGAGAAAATTTTCACAAAATTTTAAAAAATTTAGAGAAAAGCCTAAATGCTAAAAATTACAAAAAGATTAATTCATTTCACGTTATATTTTCATTTTATTTATACACAGTAAATGTAATTGTCATTGAAAAGTACAAAAAAGTGAACATGACAAATTATGTTGTATTTGTAAAAACATGCTATTTAACAAGAACATTTTTAATTATTCTAAATTACAAAATAAAATTCATTAATATTTTTTATACTTGTAGAAAAAAATATATATATAAAATTCATTAATTTTCCTCTTTCTATTAACTGTTACATTATATTATTATCATTTTTCTTTTTTTAAATGAAATGCATTACGTACCCTCCACAGTGAGCGTGGCGCTGGACTGCAGGTGTCCGACCACAGCGCTGTACTCTCCTGCGTTGCTGCTGTCGACGTTCTGCAGGATCAGCTTGTGAGCTTTCCGCTCCGTCAGAATCTTACACTTGTCGCTGGGCTTCAGCTCCACCCCTTTAAACATCCACCTGACGGGGATGTCGTCATGTGACAGGCTCATCTCAAAGGAGGCGGTGCCATCCAACAGTGACGTCACGTCCTTTATCTTCTTTATGATTTTGATAGCTGAAAATAAACAAAGTAGCAGATAAAAGCGAACAAAGTTTAATAGTAGAATGCAAAACAGTCAAACTTTTGGACTACAGGATTAAATGGGATAGCGTCAATATACTGGATTTTTTTTAACTAACAGTAAACCAGTGATACTCACTCTCCACATTGAGCCTGGCGTTGGCAGACAGTTTCCCCAGTTTGAAGGAATAAACTGATTCGTCCGGTGTGTTGCAGTTCTTGACCTTCAGAGTGTGGACGATGCCATCGGTGGTGATCTCATATTTGTCGCTGTTCTGCAGCTCGACGCCGTTCTTGATCCACTGGGATCCCTTCACGTCAGAGTGGGTGAGCTCCAGCATGAACACCGCGTCCTGGGTCTCCGTCACAGTCTGGTTCCTCAGAGTTTTCTTGATCTTCACCGCTGCAGGTAGAAACAGACGACTCAGTATTTACACAATAATAAAATTCTATAATACAATACAAGAAACAACATACTGTTGATTTTCCTAGCCAGTGATGTAGTTAAAAATGATAAGCTTGTCTTCGAGATTTAACTATATATCACACATAAAAAATAAATACATATTACAAAAAAAGAGAAATGAATCTGTGACTGGTACCTGTACACTACACTGATAAAAAAAAGCCTTTAGGCAGTTTAAAGTAGTACATTGTACCCATATTTCCAAAACAAAATTAGCTAGTACTAACCTTAGGGTGGATCCTATTTGTGACAAACACAAACATCCCCCTGTCTCACTCCTCCATATGTTCTGGTCAAGCCCTTCTTAAACATTATTATTATTAGAAATAAGTCCTCTAATGCTTGTCTGAAATTTTGTGTCATTGAGCCTCTGTCTGCTGCCACTGGCATTCCCCCACAAGAACAATATATAAAGAAGAAGAAGAAGAAGAGGAAGAGGAAGAAGAAGAAAAGAAAGAAGAAAAAGAAGAACAATTAACCTAACAAACATGTTTTGATGACACAAGCACAAGGAGACCAAACTCCACACAAAGAGCCGACAGTGCTTCTTCACCTCATTAGTGGCTCAACGAGCTACAGTATACAACTCAAATGGAGAACTGCTGTCCCTCAGTTCCAATGGATATGGGACATTATGCTTCTCTACTGTATGTTTGAAACTTGAAAAGAGTTGTTACACCGTTAAAAACTCACTGAATAAATGAAATTAATTACAGTGTGCTCCACACTGAGCCCTTTTTTTTTGAGAAACCTGAGAACTATTATTATTACTATTATTCTAGTTCTAGTTTAGTTCTTTTTAAAAAATCTTTTACTTTCTTTTATCCATCTATGTTGCTTTATTTATTGTTATTAATTAATTATTAATTTAATTTTCATATGCAACCCTCTTGTTTTGTGGCTTTATACAGTATGTGTTTTTGTGTGTGGGTATACATTGTACGTATGTGTGTGTTCTAATGCTTGTGGTTGTAAATTGTTTATTTGTACTTAAAGAAAATCTACCATCTTGTTTGGTGTTGAAATCCTGTGTGTCATTTTAAAATAGAAGCTCGTACATCTTGGTCTTCCACTAACGTGGTCGCTGGATATGTGTGCAGAGAAGCTTACCCTCCACCCTGAGGTTAGCTGTGGTTTTGGAGTTGGCCACCTGGTAGCTGTACTCTCCGACGTCCTGTGGTCTGGTGATGACGATGGTGAGACGTCTGACCGCTCCCTCCACCTCGCTCACCACGTTCTCACTGAAGTCCACCGGGTGACCCTCCTTCAGCCACTTGCCCTCAGCGTTGGCGTTGGCGACTTCGCACTCAAACTCAGCTGTCTGAGACTCTGCCACCGTCACATCCTGCAGGGGACGTGTGATGGCTCCACCTGGTGGCAGCACAAGGGAGGTGTTTGTGATGTTTGTGAATCCCAACATTCAAAATCTGTTTAACTACTGTACCTCTGAAAAACAGACTTGACTTAATGACTAAAGCGTATATTTAACATTTGAACAAATTTATTATTTCAGACGTGCCAACACTGTATGGTCTAGGGGTAAATTGGTACGGGTTCTGTGTCATGTTCAAGATATTGTTGATAACTCAACTCAATGTTTCTAATAAATTTAGACGTACCGGAGACAGTGAGCATGGCACTGGATGTCTGTTCACCAGCTTGGAACATGTACTGGCCCTCCTCATCTTTCATGGCATCAGTGACTGTCAGAGAGTGAGCCTTCCCCTTTGACTCCATCTTGTATTTAGGTCCAGGTTTGAGCTGCTGGTCCCTGAATGTCCAGACTGGGTCGATTCCGGTGTGAGAAACTTCAACGTTGAAGGTGACATTCTGGGACTCTGAGCACACTTTGTCCTCCATGTGCTTCACGATGTGTACCTCTGTAAAAACAACAGCGTGGTTAGAATGCTAAACTGTAATTGGGACCTAAAAACAGAATCGTGGGGGGGGATCTTACTTTCGATAGTCAGGTTGCAGCTGGTGTCGACCTTGCCAACTGCCAGTTTGTAGTGTCCTCCATCAGAGGCGTAGGTTCTGGTGAAGACCAGGCGCTGCTTGGCTCCCTTTGCAACCATCTGGATTCGGTCACTGGGCATCAGCAGTTTGTCGTTGTGGTACCATTTGACTGAGCTGATGTCCTGAGCTGAGATCTTGGCCTCCAGAACAGCCTTGGTGCCTTCGATGGTGGACACATCCTTCAGTGGCACCACAATGTCAATAGCTGTAAGGAAAGGTGATAAAACGAGGCCAAAGATGTAAGGGTTCAGTGTGTTCTAGTGGCAGTTAGAGTTTGGTATCACTTAGATCTGATACTGATCCTGACTCTTACTTTGAACACTGAGTTTGCCCGAGGTGGAGATGTCTTGGGCAGGAACCACGAAAGAGTAGGAAGCAGCGTCTTCTGTGCTGACATTCTCCAGCAGCAGCTTGTGAACCAGTTTGTCGATTACGATGTGCACGCGTTCTGAGGCGGAGATGGCCTGGCCGCTCTTCATCCAGGTTCCCTCAACGTTCTCCTGGGAGAACCTGACCTCCAGCTGAGCAATGTCACCCTCGCACACTGTGAGGTCGCTCAAGGGTTGCATCAGGGTCACAGGGCGCACTAAAGGTAGAGAAACTCCATTAGTATCACGTAACACTCCATCCACCAATGATTAAGTCATCACGTTTGCCAATTTTAACTCATTTACCGCATTTCCTCAAAAACTGTGCATTTATTTACCTCAACTGCAGAGGAAACCAGGCCTTTATTGGAAGCAGGCTTTATTCAGAGACAGGCCTTAATTTCTAATCTCGCTGTTTGATAAATATATTTGGTCATGTTTCAGTATGAAGCCTCCTTGTTTCCTAATCTAGCCCCATTTTCCCTGTTAAAGTTTTGCATTATGCCTTTAATACTACAAAATATTGTTTGGCTGGGACATTAACACACATACACCCACACTGACTGAAATGCAACATTAACATGAGAATCCCAGAAAAACAAAGTGTTGAAAATAGCATGTTCATATTGTTGAATTTATGAAATTTAAGTTATTTGGGGCAGGATTTTATTTGTTCATATCAACCACACCCAAGGTCATTATTAGAGACACAGCTTTTATTTGACTGCCAGCTTTTATTTGAGGAAATGGGGTGCTCATTAAGTGTTCTCAAAGTAAAAAAAAAAACACAATCAGAGAACAAAAAATTCTCTATCAGTACAGCTAATTTATCTTTGAACATGTTTAATACATTTTCATATAAAACCCAAAATGTTAGAACTCAGGGTATCAATACATTCACCAAGAGACTCCTCTTTAGAAACCCTGAGATTACCGCTAATGAATAATTTAGAAACTCATGATTACTCAAAAAAGCAGCTTCACATATTTTACTATTCTGTAAAGTTACTTACATTTCATCTTCAGTGAGGCGCTGGTCCTCAGATCTCCACATTTAAAAGTATATTTCCCCTGGTCTTCTTTCCTGATGTCCTTTATGGAAAGGGTGTGTCTTCCTCGGCGGGAGGACATGATATATTTAGTGCTTGGAGAGAGCTCCTTGTCTCCGAAGAACCAGCTGCCCTCAGCATCCTCACGAGACAGCTCAACCTCAAACTCTCCAGCGTAGGTTTCTGGCACCTCAATGTTCTCCATTTGTTTTATAAGCTCCAGGGCAGCACCTGGATACAGATATAAAGAACAATTATCCACCATTCCACCCAAATAAGACCAAAGAAAACAGTAGCTGGACAGATTACCTTCAACATGAAGCCTTGCACTCGTCCGGACACTCTCATCATCCACAATCACACAAGTATATTCGGCATCATCCCTCATTTCAATGATCAGTACAGACAGGAAGTGGACCTTTCTGTCTGAGTGCATTCTAAATTTGTCTCCAGAAAAGATCTCCATGTTGTTCTTGAGCCATTTGACTTTGATGAAAGGTTCACTGGTTTCACACTCAAAGGTCACCATGGTGTCCTTCTCATTTGCACTAGCATCCTCCAGGTGTTGGGTAAAGTTAACGGCCACCTTGGCTGCAATAAGAAAATATGAAGTGAGACTTTGAAATAAATGTGAACATAAACATTGATGTTACTGTTGAGATTTGGTGTAAAATGGCTTTACCTTGCACAAGCAGGAAGGCGTGGCTTGAGGCCTCCCCAGCAACATTGATGGCTTTAACCATGATGCTAGCAGAGTCCTCTACTGTGACATCTCTGATCACCAGTTCACACACATGATCCTCAGGCCAGTACCAGTAAATACGGTCTGACTTTTCCACGAGAATGCCGTTCTTGAACCACTGGCACTCTGGTTCTGGTCTGCCGACGACTCGGACTTGGAAGTGAACCTCATCCATTGGAGCGACTGTCTTGCTTGTAATGCGTTCCAGGATCTTGGGTGCTTCCATGCTGGGGGAGAGCTGGACCCTCTCCGGTTTGATTGTGGGGATAGTGACCTTGCCTTGTTCCTCCATCATCCTCCTCTCAGCTTCTTCTTTCTCTTTCAAGTGATGAAGCAGCTCCTCCTTAGTCTTCTTCAGTAGATCTTCATAGGATTCATCCCTCTTGCGAGACTTGAACTCCACAGCAGAGATGGACTCATAGAAACCTTCTTCTGTCCTACGCTTGAACTTGCTTTTCAGCTCATCTGATTCCTCTGAGGTTTTCTCGTGAACAATTCTCTGTGTCTTACGCAGCTTAACAACTTCCCTGTCCTGCATGGCATCGCCAGGTCGGTCAGTCTTCACAATATCAAACCCGATTCTGCCAGGCTCATGAGCCACCTCTGCAGGCTTTGATTCTGGAGCACGACGCAGTATGGATCTAAAATCCTCCTTCTGTTGGATCTCCAGCTTCACAGTGTGTTCAGTTGTGCCTAGAGGGTTGTCTGCAACCACCCTGACCTCTCCTGAGTCATAGGACTTGATGTCCACAATCTCCAAATAGTAAATACCGTCATAGCAAAGTCTGTATCTCTTGCTTTTGCGGATGAGTTGTCCATTGAGGTACCAGTTGACCTTGGGTGCTGGATAACCAGTCACTCTGCAGCGGAATCGTGCAATGTCGCCTTCCAGCACTCTGGCTGGTTCAGGAAGCAGCACAATTTCAGGTTTGGTCTTTTCAAATTCCTCGCCAGTGCTGACTCCTGCAGGTCCTCCTTCATGAGCCATGCGCTCATTTTCATCCATTCTTTGCGGTCCCCTCATGCCTTCAGGAAGCTGTGTTTCCTCGACGAGGCCCTTCTCATCCTTGACAATCAGGGTGGCTGAAGTCTGGTCGACTCCAAACTTGTTTGAGGCTCTGCAGGTGATGACGCCACTGTCTCTAGCGTAAGCAACTTCATAATCAAGACTGCAGTAGCCAAATTCACTGACCATACGCAACCTGTTTGCAGCTGCCAGGGGTTTGCCATCATGCAGCCACTCCACTACCATGGTGGGGTCACCAATGGGGGTCAGTCTGCACTCAAAATGAGCTGGACCAAAGTGCTTCATTCTGATAGAGGTCAGCTTCTTCTTGAACTGTGGTTTCTGCTGCTTCTCCTTGTCGTAAAGGTCGCCCTCCTCCCACTGCTCTTGACCATATCGCAGGTGAAGGGGCTCCAGCTCCGGAGCTGCGATCTCCTTGGCCTTGTAGGTTCCTTTGGGAATAATGAGCTTCCTCTCAGCTTGAGGAGCAGCAAAGTCCACCTCAACATTGACTCTGCAGCGAGTGGTGTCTCTGCCAGCCTTGTTGATGGCTGTAGCAGTGTACCAGGCACTGTCGGAGCCTGCAGCAGATGGGATCTGGAATTTGGCCTCTCCTTTAGTTCCGTCAATCCTGAAATATGCAACAATTCAGATATATTGATTGATTGACTACTCTAAAGCTTTACATACCAGTGTCAAAACATTAGAGAATGATTCATAGTTAAAAGTAAAGATACGTACTTGATATGTGGGTGCTTGTGTGGGGTGACGATGTCACTGTTTTTCAGCCAGACGATGTCAGGCAGGGGGTTTCCAATAGCTTTGACAGCTAACTCAACCAGAGTTCCCTGCTTTACAGTGATGTTCTTCAGCTTCTCAACAAACTGAGGCCGTGCCAGGCTTTCTCTTGCTGTGGATGGTGAAATACAGTGCAGAACAATGTCTGGTGAATGCACTCCAAAGACAAGGCGCTGGCCATGGAAATGACCAGGTATATACCCTATATAAGATGGTATCTAACACAGACTTACCATCAACAGTAAGAGTTACAGAGACAGAGGTCCGTCCAGCTCTGTTCTGAGCGATGACTGTCCACTCTCCAGAGTCTTTTGGCATAGCTGGGACGATGATCAAGGACTGGACCCCATCCTCTTTAATCACTATCTTGTGTGTGTAGTCATTGACCATTTGTTGTCCTTGGAAAAGAAGGATAAAATTGTTTTAGAAGAAGCAACAGATAAAGATGCATTTGTAGAACTTGTCTTGTTTTTCTCTTACCATTGTGGAACCAGTAGGTGTCAGGCATGGGTCTTCCAACGACCTTTAAGTCGAATCTGGCAGTTTGCCCCTCAGAGCATTTGATTGAGGCAGGTTTCATGACAAACACAGGTTTGTAGAGTCTTTCCAGTTGAGCCTCGTCTGTCTCGTCAAGCCTGCGGGCGGGAGAACGTCCAGGAGAACGGCTGGATGAACGGGCGGGCGAGCGGCTCAGAGAACGAGGGGACATGGATCTGAGAAAGGAGCAGAGTTGTTTGTATCACGGCATTCAGCCGCTTTCAGACTGAAATGTGCTATCTGGTAAAGTAATGGAAGAGTCTGTATTGTAGTGGGCGTGTGTTAATGGGGCTAGTAATGTCTTGTCAATGTCAGACCAAAGTCTTTTTCAATTGTTACAACCTGCAGAAACAAGTTATAAACACAAAATCTTTTTCTTCTTCTTAGCAAACAGTTGCCTATTTACACATCCAGCAGTTGTAAAGCAGCAGTAGCATTCCAATATAGTTGCGTTTTTGGCCACGTGGGAAATGTTTTTGGTCTCCACCAACTCCTGAGGGAAATAGCAGCTATTCGCTAACGTTGTCTGTCTGCCGTTTGATGCTCAGAAGGTAGAGTTAAGTGTTCTTTTTAGCTTTTGCACTCTCTCACAAAAGCTATACAATGAGAGTGGACCAAAACAGCAAAGTTGTAGGATGAAAAATTAAAACAATGAGCTGTAAGGAGCTATAAAAGAGCCGCAGAGCTTCTTCTTCCTCTTTAGGCTCTGCAGAGCTGAGGGGAACAGAAGGGTCTAACTTTTCCAAGTGCTTCATTGAAATAAGAACTTATGGCCTACATTGGAAAACTTATGATGCTTTTGATTTAGCTAGGATCAGTGTGAAAGCTCCTACAGTATTTGTCACATGTTTGAGTGGCCATACTCAGTTGTTGGAGTACATTAAACCTTACCTGATTCTCTGCGCTGCTGGCTGTGGGGTGTATCTCTGAGGTGTTACGACTCCAGACGGCTCTATATAGAGCTTCCCAGAGCTGACAGCATTTCCCTTCATGTTTGCTGCGAAGGCCGTATACACGCCCTCATCCTCTGGTAGCACCACAGCCAGACGAAGGCTGGCTCGTCCATCCTGCAGAACCTCCATCTGGTAACGGCCACCAGGTCTGATGCGCTGGCCGTCTTTGTACCAAGCAATCTGGCAGAAGACAGAAGTTAATTTTACACAGAAGTTAACTACTCAGTATCTGGTTCTATAAAGGTTTTTAAGCTTTCTGCTGGACGCAAATACTCAGTTACACTGACATCTATTGAAAGCTTTGAAACAGCTTTTAAAATTATTGGAAGACAAACACAAAAACGTTGACAATCAAAAATTAGTTTCCCTTGGAGGCTCTATTATTACTATGACTATACTAAATATTAGCTCCTGTGAAATACAGGCTTTCTGTGCCACATGGGAGCATTACAGTTAAAGTACAAAATTATATGGATTTCAAATTCTGTAATTTCTACATTGTTAAAACTTTAAATATAATGAAATCCATCGATCGATAGCATTGAGAAGGACATGAGGGACATTTTGTGACTATTATTCAGCTAAATTGGCTAAGAAATATATTGGTTCGTGAACATGGGATTCCACAGAACTGCCCATAACTTACTCGTATGTTGTCAGAGCAACACAATAATATTCAATTTATTCATGAGAGTCTCTTAAGCAAGCTTGCACAGGTATTGGCAATATGACCACAAAGCCACCAAGGCCACAAAGGCTCAAATCCTCGTCTTGTTGATGAACTTAAGTACTCGTGAACAATATATAAAACATATACCCAGCTGGTGAAAGTTGGTTTTCTCTATTTTAGACTAAATGTTTACATTTGATGATATTTTGGTGGAATTTTTTCTACCTTTGGCAGTGGCTTTCCACCCATCTTGCAATGGAAAGTGACGCCCATTCCTTCCATGATCCTGTAGTTTTTGACCGGCGTGTCAAAGGCCGGCTGCACTGCCTCCTCATCTGCTGCAGTCACCATCAGCTCTCCATCATCTGTCACCAGCTCTCTGTAGGTTATTCTCATGATACGGAGCTCAATCTCCTGGATGATCCTCTCTTCAAAGGCTGAAATGAGAAATTCCTGCAAAAAAAAAAGTTTGTAATGTTTACCATTAAGACTGAGACTTCCACATAACCTCGGTGTCGCAGATCTGGATGTTTAGAGAGAGCATACTTTTTCTGACACAAAGCTCGTTGTCACCCGCCTCTGTTCCAGCTCGTATTGACTCACGACCACAGAGGGCTCCTGAATCACTGTCGTTGTCACTTCAGTTTTGTATGTCACGTCATGCAGCTTCATATAGGCTTCATATTGCTCTGTAAATATAGATGCAGAAATACTGTGAGCCGCTGGTCCAACAAAGCTTTTTTTTTTAATGCATTCAAATGGTTGTCGACATAGAAGATGCGTTTGTGAAATCGGGCATTCCGAGGTGATAAAAATCCCTGGACGGAGGAACAAAAGGACACTGAATACCTTCCTCCAGCAGGCTAGCGGAGGCTGAGACTTCTCCGTGTGGATTCTTGACGAAAATGGAGTATTCTCCAGCATCATCGGCAAAGGTCATGGAGATCTCCAATTTGCATTCTCCAGTCTCCCTCTTGTAGGCCACCTTATATCTGATGGCAGAAAAACAAAGTTATCTGTTGTGATCTGTCATCTAGAGATTATAAAAGAAAAGAAAAAGCTGTGTATGTGTTCTGACAGAGCTAAAGCAAGCAAACATAACTTGCCCAAAGAGTCAGGCTGCATTACTTGGCCGATTAAATTTCATAACAAACTCAGGTTTCTTCAAAATGATTTAAAAAAAAAAAAAAAGACGGACCGGAGATAACTCGTTCTGCAAACTGGGAACATGACTGACAGGGAAATACCTGATCTTTGTGTCACGTTACAGAAACTGTCTAATAAATTATAAAATGCCACTTTTACATCCACAGTCACAAACAACTTGAACCATAGTCAGTGGTGGAGTTAAGGTCAAGTTAAGTTAAAGTAGCAATACCACACTGTTAAATGGTAGGAATGCAGAAATGTGGGTGTTGTTTTTTATTACTGATACATGAGTGTTTATGCAGCACTTTACAGCTGTGTAGATGAGGTGGAGCCAATTTTAAATATTTCATGTACTTTCAGGTTGTTTATTCTACAACAAATTATCATATTTTATATGCTTAGAATTATGTTTTCATGTAAAATCTTAATTTGTAAAGTGAAAGTTAGGACCTGTATGTCATAAATGTACTGGAGTAAAAAGTACAATACTTCCCGCTGAAGTGTAGTGGAACAGAAGTACAAAGTGACACCAAATGGAAATACTCAAATAAAGAAGTAACTCAAAATTGTACTCAAGTAGAGTACTTGAGCAAATGTGCTTCGTTTCTACCACTGACCACAGGTGGGAAATTTAAGGACTTGAACCAGGTTATAAAAAGGTTTTGAGTTGCCAACAATAATCACTGGACAGGTGTGAGTTGTACCTGTATCCAGTAGTGAGTGGCACACCGCTCTTCTTCCAGATGATGTGAGGTTTGGGGTTTCCTCCGACCTGACATTCGAAGACGACACTTCCTCCCTCAACCAGCTTCTGAGCGGTCGGTTTCTTGATGAAGAAAGGAGCAGCGGAGTCTCCAGCGCTCACCTCCGCCACCATCTGTTCCTTTGTCTCGACGGCAACACTGAAGGGAACCGACAGCTCGATCAAACATTACAGCTGTGGAAACTCACGTGTAATATTACAGCGGCTGAGTAGGACTATTGGGTAGTAATATATCAGACGACTCACGTTTGCTCTTGAGTGATTCCGATTTCAGTGACAGCTGTCGCTTCCTCTCTGATCTCAATTTCTTCTGACACTATAACAGAGGAGGAAAAGTTGAAATCAAATAATACCTTCAAATAGTTTGACTACATTGATCGATTTGATGACCTCAAAACCGCTCAAACCACTAATACATGCAAGACAGCACAACGCTTTTAAAGGGAGGTAAGCCAACGTTAACGTAACATAACGTCAGTGTCACTTTCAGTTGACTATCTTTAGCTGCTGGTAGGAATAAATGCAGGATTAATATTATTAACCATCTTTGCTGAAGGAATATTACTGCATTAATGTTACTGAATGTTAGACTAAACTGAACAGTATTTTAGCGGATTCTAAAGTGAATGTACAAATTATATCATATAATGTTGATAAGACATAGAATTTGAACTTTCATAACAAAATAAGACTAAAATGAAAAAATATGAAATAATAAAGTAAAATGTTTTTTGACTAAAACAAACAGTAATGAAATGACTAATATCAAACTAATACACATTTTTGTCAAAAGACTAAAACTAAATTAAAATCAAGTGCCGAAATTAACACTGAATTAAACTTTAAATGTTTAATTTAACTTATTTCAGGGGCCGTATTACGGAAACTTCCTATCTAAAGAATCTAAGATAGCATTTTTTCTAACTTGGTATTACAGAAGCAAATCCAGACTAACTTTAGGAATCCTATCTTATCTTACCTCATCCTATTTTATCTCAGGTCAAGGGATCCTAAATAGTCAATCCAACATCGCTTATCGACTTAAATGTCTGTTACCTCACAATCGAAGCTACTTTTCTAATCTCACCTCATAGAAACAAACTGAAACACATTGAAACGTGGAGCAAAAACGACGGGCATTTAACTTTAAGACAGAAGAGGTCGCTGCTTAGAAATTGCATTTAACAAAAAGCCAGATTGCTAATTACTGTCACCTCAATTAAACTGCGTGACACAGCGTGCTGAGATATGTCAGCCACTTCACTTTGAAAATCTCCTTTAGTGAAAGAAGCACATTTGTGAGCTGAACCAGAACCAGGAGAGCCCCGCGTCACCGGGTCGGCCTCTCTAAAGCTGGTCCCAGTCGCTCGGCCTGTATCGACTAACAAACCCAAACACATCGTCAGGGTCTGACAGAAGCCCCTCAGTGGATAAATTCAGCCTGTTGACATTTCATTGTGTAAAAGCAATAAAATAGCAGTCATACAGATTAAACAAGCCAGCTGACACTAGCTGGAGGAAAAGTGAAAGTTAGGACGGCTGAACAGTCATCCTAAAGTTAGGAGGGTTTGTTAATGTAATGTTAATCTGTAATGACTTCTTTCCAAACCCCAGTTAGAATGGTTATCAAACAGTTAAGATAGAATCTGCAAGTTTCTGGAATCCGGCCCCAGATATTTATTCTGGTTAGTAGAACTGAAAAGGCGTTTGTTACCGTTGACGAGCAGGTAGCAGGAGGTGCTGACGGTTCCCGCCTCGCTGGTGGCGGTGCAGCTGAAGCGGCCGCTGTCTTCAGCGAACGCCTCGCGGATCATCATCCGGGCGAATCCGTCTTTGTAGCTGATCTGGAAGTCGATGGAGCTCTCGATCTGGTAGTCCTCTCTGAACCACATGATGACAGGAGTAGGGTGGCCGCTGATCTGACACTCCAGGGTCGCAGACTCGCCCTCCGTCACCGTCACGTTCTTCAGGCCCTAAACGATATGTGAATACATGGATGAGTTATTTTTAAAGTAATAATTTCACAGTTTTGTATTTTAAAAATAAGTTCATAACCCGTAGTTTACTAAAGGTAAGTCTAAGATAGTCTAAGATGCTGTGCTTGTTCTTCTTAATAATAATAACTGATAGCCAATAATATCAAAAACCTCACAAAATTTTGAAAAGCTCAATGTGGCGTCTCCAGACTTCGTGTTTTGCCTGATCAGCATAAAGATAATCAATTAACAATCACGAGACAAAGAAAAGCTGCAGATCTGAAGCTGAAAAATGACTTTAGATAACTACACGGCTCCGTCGTGACACTTTAATCTTATGATAGCATAATATTCAATAACATCAACATTTAAAAGATTCAGTAGGAAAAAAAAACAAATGATGAAAATAGACAAATCAAGGAAACTAAATGTAGGATAATCAACAACCAGGTTTACATCAAAGAAAGAGTTTGGTCATAAACCAAAATATTGGACAAATTAACATTTTGACTAGAAGATTGCGCTATTAGAATTCTGAGAATTCATCCTCTGGGGACCATAAATGCCATGAAAATATATCTAATCTAAGAGTTCAGTCTGGAGCAAAGTGACTAACACTGCCATTCAAAGAAAAACAACACACGACTCCTCATTTATCTGTTCCAGTAATTACATTTAAAGAAAATAAACAGGAAGTGGCATTAGAAGAACTCACAGCAATTAGAGTGGGAGGAACAACAGGCTCCTGAGCTCTTGTGGGCACTGCAGCCGCCTCCTGAGGAGAAACAACAACACGAGTGAAACCTGATCGAACACAGAAAACAAGGTGTTTCTGTGAGGATGGAGGGAAGGAAGCCGGTTATAACAGATAAAACCCTGCAGAAAGGACAGAGGGATGAAGGTCGACAGGGGAAGACAGGAAGAGGGAGAAGAGGAATCTTCATGAGGGCAGCGTGTGATTGGCTGCTTCGTTACGGTGAAGAGGGGGGAACGCAGGTGAAAGTCCACATGGGGTTAAAATGAGGGAAGTGAAACGAGGGGGGGGTTGGACCAACCTGAGGTTCCCAGTCCTCAAACTCCTCCTCACTCACTGCATAAGCTCTGCTCGGCTGTAACTCAAACTGACTCTGATATCTGACGTCTCTGAACGGCGGTGGGAGGGGTTCCGGTGTGACTCGCACCTCCACCGCCGCCGCTCGGCGAGACGGACTGGGAGACTTGACAGGCTTGATGATCTTTCTGGCAGCGCAGGGGGAGCGTAACTCTCTCTGCAGAGCGGCGATAGCAGAGCCTGCGATGGACACCTGACCGAGCCAATGAGAACAGCATTAACCATCATCACAAACAAAGACTTCCACGTTCACCTGAGGATTAGTGAGCGGAAACGGTGGAGTCATTCTTAGTGAAAGGAGGAATTCATTTTCTGAGCAGAAGTTAGGAAACAGTCCGAAAACTCCTCTTTCTTTTCATTTGGATTATTTATTATTAAGTTCATCTCAAAAACATATATGTTTCCTCTCACCTATAGTTCAATTTATCATCTAGATAGTTTTGGTGTGAGTGTCTCAGTTTTGGAGATATCAGCTGTAGAGATGTCTGTCTTCTCTCC
>JBBPCS010000116.1:209552-222752 GCA_037974645.1 Hollardia meadi
AGCTGATATCTCCAAAACTGAGACACTCACACCAAAACTATCTAGATGATCAATAGAACTACAGGAAGAGGAGACATATGGAGTTTTGATTTTGGGGTGAACTGTCCCTTTAAATTCTAAGAAAGTCAAAAAGTGCTGAGAAACTCTCAGAACTTTTTCTATTTTCCATATATTTACGTTATAAAGTTCTATTCAGGAAAATTGCAGACCCTTAACTAAAATGTTATAAAGCCATCTCTATGTGGGCTTGTGTGAAAATCGGGTGAAGAAATTCTGAAGTGTTTATGGTTTAACTGTGATAGCTACAGCCCTGAGCCCAAAAGAGTTCCTACACAGAAAGAGTGAAAAACAAAGCACTGAAGAAGTCACCACAGCATGACAACCATCTGGAAAGGTGACATCACGACAAACAGACACAAAGTAAAGGGAGATCTGACACCGTGTCTGGATTTCATATCAATCCGCCCACAAGACATCGTGAAAGAAGTGGGCAACGACTGATTCTGCCCAAAAAGTCTAAAAATTAACAAAACGATTTTATGTCGCAGAAGAGAGTTTTCAATTTTCAAAGAAAGAAATTATGTAATTTTTAAAACTACCAATTTTCACTATCTTGCTAGACCGACTCTGCGTTTTACTGACGCCTATGTTTGTCTCAACAGCAAGCAGCTTAGATTCTAATTGTATTCATGTAGTTTCAGTTCGCAGAGCTTGTATAAAAACCTGCCTGTAGTCCCTCAGATGTATCTGGAGGGATGATGTGAAGCCTGAACCCAGAAAATCTTAAAGGAACAGTTCATCCAAAAATGAAAATTCAGTCATTATCTGCTCACCTTCATGCTGATGGAAAGTCGGGTGAAGTTTCTTCGTCCACAAAATATTTCTGGACGTTTCTGTTTCTCCTAAACAACTGAAGAAGCTGGAGACTTGTTTTAAAACGGAAAAAAAACAAAACATAAAATGGCTTCATGCAGCTCGTCTGGTGTAATCCAAGTCTCCAGAATCCCAGAGAACCCACTTTATTTACGCCCTTTTTTAAGCCGAAATCTTCACGATGGGGGTGTGAGCTAACGCTTTTAGCTTAGAATAAGAAGAAGAATAATGACTGAATTTTCATTTTTGGGTGAACTGTTCCGAGATGAAATCAAAACTCAAATCCAGAAAACTTTGACAGAACTAGATATTTGTTTTAGAACACAGGAAATGACACAAAACTATGTAGGAATTGCAGCTGATGGCCGTGATGCTGTGGTAGCCTCAACAGAGAAAAAAAGGATGTAATATTTTAGGATGGGCGACACTGTGAGGAGTAAATGAGAGTGAATCACACCACATAACACAGCAGCGTTGTGTTAAGATGTGTGTGAGTTAAAGATGAAATGGAGGATTTGGGATGATGACGGCAGCTCCTCTCCTTACCTCGTGGCTAGGCTCGTGTTTAGGAACAGAAACTTTAGAAACTGTGAAATGTGGAACTGGGGACGGCGCGACACCAGTGTCCACATGGGAGGAGAGTTCTGTTGTTCTCTGAATCTGGAGTAACCAACAGAGTTTATTGAGCGGTTAAGAAAACTGGTATTGTCAGGTATGATGTCTAATATGAATGAAACTCCTCCGACCTGAGAGACCTGGACTCTGTGTCGCTCTGAGGCCACAGAAACAACCGCCGGCGGCTCAGCAGGCAGCGTCTTTGTCTCAACAATGTGTTTCACTTCCATCATTTCTCTGCCCTGCTGCCTTATTTCTGCCTCTACGGCCTCCTCCTCTTCAGCTAGACCGCCCTCCGCATGCTCAGGCAGGCGGACGCGAGCGAGGTCAACGGCGGCCATCACCGTGGCCACCGCCTCGGCTTTTTTCCCTCCCTCAGCCTGGAGACACAAGAAGTAGATCTCAGGACATCCGTGGCAGGAAGTCGGAGGGAAGATACTTGACTAAAAGCCCCAAAAAGACTGAAGAAATACTTCCATTGTACAAGAGCATGGGAATATTCAACATCATCGAAGCCATGAAGCCATGCAACATGCAGCATTAGAGTATGCAGATTACTCTGGTTTAGTGTGAAGCAAAGAGAAGATGGACTCCATCTTGTGATTTCAGTAAAAAGAGGAGATAGTGGGGGGAAAGGTGAAGAAGAGGAGATATCACTCCATGAAAAGAGAAGTCCACCATCCAAACACTCCAACCATCGCAACCTTTAGCTTCACAAATCTGCCTTCAAAGGACATTATATGTTGTACATGTGTTGTAAAGCTGTCTGAGGCAAATTTAGACACCATTAAAAGTGAAAAAAACTGTCAAAAACATGGTGGAAATAAGTCATTTCTGTCTGTTTCATGTGAGGAAGTTTACGGTCTCCACATCTGACGTTTTCAGCTCTTCACTGGATGTTTAATCATTTATTCATTAAGTCTGTTTACTTTTTGTTCATAGAAAGATTTTTTGTTTTAATTTCCGACAGTGTCGTGCACAAATTGTTTTACACACAAATTCTAAATATGAATAAAAACAGGTGGACGTGTGATGTATGTAATGTCTCTCGATGCTTGTCACCTCCTTTTTCTTTTAGTGTGCATGCTACCACTTGACCATCATTTATCGTTTCCTGCCATTGTTATGCTGATGATGCCTTCAATGACAGTAGAAGCCAGCCTGAAATGTGCTGATGACACAGTTATCATCAGTCTGCTCCACAAACATGAATCTGAGCACGGACCAGTCGTAGCCGAGTTTGTTTGACGAGGTCTCTCTCCAATTAAAGAATGTGGTAACTGATTTTAGAAGGAAATCATCCCACCCACCATCTCAAACCTTCATCAAAGAACTGGCTTTGAATTTGTAGAACATTATAAATATCTTGGAAAAGTGATTGATAACAACTTGAAATTTGATGCAAACTGTGATGCTTTGAGTTTGAAACACTTCCTTCAAGCCGTAGATTTAAAATACCCCGGTCCAAATCACAATAGGCGTAAAAACTCCTTTATTCCCCGTAAATAAACCTGCTTAATCTGCACATGCAAGTTTAAAGATTGTCCTGTTGTATTATTGTACGTACAGGAACATGTTTGTACCATAGATCTAGTAAGAGAAATCTAGATACAGCGTCAGAGGCGGGGCTCCGTTCAGTGGCGCATGAAGCAAAAAACGATCGACTTCCCCGGTCTAAAATTACCCGGATCTTCCGCACTGTGGAGCCCATAGAGCAGGCGCACTAGTGACTTACGCCGGTCGAGTGGCTAACTTCCAGTTTAGTGCTACATTAACTTGAATGGGAATCTAATCATAATCATCAATTCTAGATTTTACAAATGTAATAAAACTCAATGGATCAACTTCTGATATCAGACCGAATGATTGTGCGGGGGTTGT
Organism: Hollardia meadi; assembly: GCA_037974645.1. NCBI lineage: Eukaryota > Metazoa > Chordata > Actinopteri > Tetraodontiformes > Triacanthodidae > Hollardia > Hollardia meadi. The sequence continues at coordinate 212,922 of JBBPCS010000116.1, forward strand.
GACGCTCAAAAACATGTATCCACCATTTTACAGCCGCTTCTTTCACAATGTTAGCTTATGGGAAAAAAGTCTGTTTGGGCCCCTGTGTATCACGTGATGTAATTCCACGGTTTGGCCACTATGTGAAATTGGCTTCACAGCCTGGCGCTCTTCCTGGGGCGTTTGTACTAGATGTTTTTGAACTTTTGTCTCTGTTTTTGTTCTTGTGTTGTTTTTGGGATAATAAAATGACTGAACTAAATGACACCCAGCTGTATGTTTCATTTAATCCTGCTGCCTTGCTGCATGTTAAAAAGCTTCAAAAACCCACCTGTATTAGTCTGTCAATAACCCCAGTGGTATTCTGGTGTTTTATATCGATTTTGTGGCAAAGTTTAGGCTGAAAAGTTTATTACAGATAATAAAATACGAAAGAATTGAGCTGCTTCAAGAAGGCCAGAGGTATTTTTGCAGTGAAAAGCTTTAAATCTTGTCATGAGGGACAGGAAGGGGCTGTTAAAGTGAAAAAGGTTCATCCTCTGGAAGGCAGTAAAAGTCATCAAATCATTAGCTGCTTCAACAGCTGACACATGAAGAGATTAAAGTGAACAAAAAAAAAGTAAACAAAGAAGAAAAAGTGGGGGGAAAAAAGATGAATGAGGTGAAAGGAGTGAAGTGATGTCATCAGACAGTGGCGGTCTACCTGCTCTCCGGACACAGCGGCCTCAGGCGGACCCCGGCTGCGAGCCTGATCCACGGCCGCCACCACGGTCGCCACCGCCACACTCTTATGGTCCGGGGAAACATGCTCGTCCTGACGCATTCACAGCACAGGAACACGTCAACACACCTTCGCTCTACATCCAACACGCAGGCAGTGCCGGGCCGAGGCACCGATTCACTTCATCACATTCAGTTAGTACTTCACTGTATACGCATTAGGGACGGGCACGAGTACTCGATTACTCCTTTAGGATGTCGGTATTCATTCAACAGATCACTACTCGAGTACTCTCATTTTTTTTATGAATCTATGTAACCGGCTACAATCAGGAACTGAAGCCAACTGGTAGAAAGCTGCCTGACAGAAAGCCTTTAAGGATAACTTCTCCAATCTGCCCCACCTACTCCCAACATGCTCCAGTTTCCAGACTGTAGTCTTAGAGCAGAGGAGACGTTTCTTTTCCTCCGAGGCGAAGTCGATTCTTGCTTCAGGACTGAACCTCTTCCTTTCCCAGCAGACAGGAAACAGAGCTTCACTTTGAGAAGCTGCAGACAAACTGTAACCTGCACTGTACATTTACTGCTACAACCTGCTGCTTCTCTCTTCCTCCTGCTCCACTCAGCATCACACTCATCACTGCATTTATAACTGAGTTTTCAGTGTCATAAACGCTGCAAACCTCACTAATATCTGCAGTTAATGACTGTTACAGTATATAGAATATCATTAACTGACCTCTAGTCTGTGCAGCGCAGAAAGGTATGTTAACCCGAACACCTACCAGCATTTTGTGTTCATTTTGGACCCTATTCTTCTGTTAAGAGTACTCGAGTACTCTATAATTATTTAATGTGAGTACTCCAATATGGAAATCATTTAAAACGCCCGTCCCTAATATGTACACTGTTGATTCATTCACTGACGTTGCTGCAGTTTCCCTTCAGCCAATCTGCAGCCACAAGTAAAGCTCAAACATTCATTCAGTTACACGTTCATGTTCACACTCGACCATGACGCTGCGCTCTTTGGATGCTGAAAGAAAACTGAATCAGCGCACATGCAGGTTCACAATAAAGAGGCGGCTGTCAGCTCCACCATCCTCACCTCTCTGGTGGCGGACACCTGCTGCTCCCAGTGCTTCTCCATATGAAGCTGGGTGGCGCTACTCACACTGGTCATGCTGCTCATACTGGTGTAGCTGGCTTCAGCCACGTAGTCTCCCTGCTTCCAGGGCGGCAGGACCTCAGCAGAGGCGGATATCTGCAAGAGGACGGCACCATGATGAAGTCTCAAGCCAAGTTAAGATCAAAGTTTCATTACAAGACCAAATGGTTTGGAACCAGCCCCTCTCAGCTCGACTCAAGTCGGCTGATCGTGTCACATGAGACTCAAATGGTCAAGTCGCCAGTCGCTGGTTTTAGAACGTAAGCAGCAGCATCTGTTTCAGCAGCCAATCAGCACCTTGTGGTTGAAATGGCAGAGTTTTGGAGGGAGGAAAGAGAAGATCTCCTCATCGGTTTGTTCGAGGAACGTATCTGTTACAAGACTTTTAATTTTAATTTCCTGCTAAACTGACGATTTCACTGCGAACGTTTCCTCTGTTTCACTCACATTCAGTCATTATCTCCTCCTACCATGCTGATGGAAAGTCAGGTGAAGTTTCTTCATCCACAAAACATTTCTGGAGCTTCACAGCAAAACAGCTTAGCAGCATTCTGCTAAGCAACTGAAGGAGCTGGGGACGTTTTTAAAACCAAAACCAAAACATAAATGGCTCCATACAGCTCGTCTGGTGTAATCAAAGTCTCAGGAGGTCCTGAGATCTCACATTGATTTGAAAATAACGTTATTGACACACCTGTTTTTAAAGGCTAATGTATCAATCAAAACTTCTTCAGTTGTTCAGCAGAATGCTGCAACGCTGCATTCTGCAACAGGGCTGAATTCTAATTTTTGGGTGAGCTGTTCCTTTAATACTAGAAATGGAACTTCAGCAAGTAACTCATCACTATGCTCATTCATATTTGAAGACACTACAAAGTATATTCAGCGAACACTCGTCACTGTGGTGTAAACGGGCAGATTTTCAGGACGTTGCAGACACATTGCAAGTTTTACCTTGTCTCATCGCAAATCTTTGGTATAAACAGGGTTTAACAAATCTGTCCCACTGTTCATGAGTCCTGAGTTCATGAGTTTATCGTGACAAGAGAAGACTGGACGTTCCAAATCATCTACAAGCTGGACGCCGTCAATGTTTAGCAATAACAACGTGCTCTGGAAGAACTAGCTTGTGTGATGTGGAAATCTAGTAATGAGCCGTGACCTTGAGGAGCGCTCTTGATAAACGTCCTCACCTGTTTCCGGGTCATGATGGGAGACTTGACCGGTCTGATGGGAGAGATGGACAGTCTGGTGGAGGGAGAAACAGGTCTGCAGACAACACAAGATGACAAAACAGTAAACTTTAGGCATTATCCAGTAATAAAATCCAAACAGATTTCACAATGAGGCAGGAGATTCCATAACTCTCATTACTTCTGTCACTTTGGGATCGTGTTACAGTCATTACAGATCACCATCTTGCTCAACTGGTTTCAGGGAATTGGTTATGGATCTCTTTCTTGCAGGATGGACTCAGTGGGGGTGGTCTTACCTGACGGGTGTGGGCGTCGGCCCTTTCACATGTCTGACAGGTGACAGTGACTGCTGGCGTCCTCCCGTCGCCTTGGAAATGAAGGACGGCGGGGACTTGGAGGTCGGCTTTGGGGGAACGCGTGGAGGGGTTTTGTGAGCCAAATGCTGAGTCATCATTCCTCCTCCTTCGACGTGCATCTCCATCATGGTGGTGGTTTGGAAACTGGCCTCCATCTTCTGAAGAGGAAACATTATATAATGAGCTCTGGATTTAACGAAAAACTTCAAACTCTTCAGGTTTTAATGAACCCTTAAAATAAGAACTTCTATTTTATGATTAGAACAAAGAATTTATATCATAAGTTTACTTCACAAGGTTCAGTTTTAACAAACCATTGACATAAATAAATAAAGATGGCCGCCACATCTTGGAACAGACCCACGTAGCTTCTTTAGCATATCTCACCCTCTGCACTCTGGCCTGGGAAGTCTTCATTTCGGATGTGGACACAATAGTCTTGGTTTTCTTTGTGGGTACAGCCTCCTCACCTGTAGCAGAAATACACATGTAGATTTAGGTTGATCTATATATGAATCTATAATTCTATAATACAGCTGACTGAGTATTGGTAAAGGACCTCACCCTGAACCAGCAGTTCAGCGGTGGAGGTGGCGCGTCCGCTGCTGTTGGTAGCGGTCACAGAATACGTCCCAGAATCCTCTGGGAAGGCCTCAGCGATCAGCAGGCTGTACAGGTCTCCCTCCTGGAGGATCCGGAAGTCGGCTGAGCTCTGGATCTCGGCTCCCTCTCTGTAGAACTTCACCACAGGTGTTGGGATTCCTGTCACTCGCACGTCCAGCCTCACCTGGCTGCCCTGTCTCACTGTCAAGCTCTGCAGTCTCTGAAGGAAGTTCGGAGGCGCCGTCTCTGCTGCAGAGACAGAAAATACGTCTCATTGGCCTGGTTTTAAAGATTTCATGTTTACTCGGTAGGAGTGTCACTGGTATGGAGATATAAGACCTTAGAGCTAAAAATATTCACAGTCAGACAATCAACAAATCAATCAACAGAAATAACATTTGAAGAGGCAATGCACTACAAAATCAAAACGACATATTTCTCCTCTTCCCTGTAGTTCTACTCATGGATGAGAGGCTAGCTAACTAAGCTAACTAAGATAGCTAATGTTAGCACAGTCGAGGAGGATGGCATTAATGTTTACATCCCATCCTGTCACGAGCACGAGCCTCTCGTCCATGAGTAGTTGCACGTTTCCTTCTGCGCAGTGATACATAAAGAAAATAGATCCTCCATGAAACTGCTCACAACAAGGTCTGTGGATTATCTTGAGTAACCGGGTCATGATTTCTGGAAAGAGACATTGCTATTGAGTTTTTCATATGTATTTTTTGAGCACCACAAGTGAAGTGCCCTTTAAGAAGAGAACTCATGAGCCTGAACACTCTTTCACATATTCAAGCTGTTAAGATAGTTGACATGTGGAGTTTTGTAAGCGAGGACTCAGACATGAGATCCGTACTGGTTCAAGTTCAAGTTGTGAATCATTTAATAAACTTCATATTCCTCTTAAGGAAAGTTATGCTGCAACAGCTGCATCTGTATCGGTTTTATCACTGGTTTAAGTAACACGCCACACCCCTCAACTGAGGGAAGGATAAATTTAGACTCAAACTGAGGCACAGAAAGACAACAACACGATTTTTAACCCTTCAATCCTATCAGGCCCTGGGCTTGTGCCTGGTAGACCTGTGCAGTAATCAATCTATCCACGAGTAAACGTTAGTGAGAGTTCTCACCTGTTACGAGTAGTTCAGCGGTGCTCGTGGCTTGTCCAGCGCCATTGGTGGCTCTGACGGAAAATCTGCCACTGTGTGCGGCAGTCACAGCGGGGATTCTCAGAACAGCGCGGCCGTCGCTGAACGAGATCTGAATGCCGGGCAGAGCGGCAGCAGAAAGAACCTGGCCATCACGGAACCAGCTCACCTCAGGAACTGGAGAACCTGCAGAGGAGAGAATCCAACCGGTCTGCTGTCAGAGAACCCAAATCACTGACGGGATACTTCAGCAATAAGCAGGAGATTCTCTTGTTTGAAATCTTCCCTAGAGTCAGATGAGTGGATGGATATCTGTTTTATCGCTCACAGAATGAAATCCAGGACATGTTTAGCCTAGCTTAGCACAAAAACTGGAGGCGGGCTAACCTAACTGCGAAGCATGATAGCCATTGTATTAAAAAAATAGCCATGCTATCTTTAGCAATGGGGTACCTTATGCTAACATTAGCGATCAAGAAACCCTAATATGTTAAATTCTATTCTGGCTTTCTTTCTTTAACCTATCCTCAAACAAGCTAACAGCAATGGGCTAACATTTGTTAGCTAGAGAACTACAGCTGAAAGTTTCATGTTTCTTGTAGCTTGCTAGCTAACCAGCTAGTCAGCAGTCCATCTTGTAGTCAGCTGGGTTTATTTGATTAGTGTAAGGGCAAAGCTCAAATCTGACAATGAGTTCAGGACTATAAATAAATAAATAAACAACAATTACAATTACAATGCTAATTGCTGCCAAACACTGTCTCCTTTTTACACCTGCTGAATAAACAACATACAACACATGAAGTTGACATTGCTGGAAGGTGAATTTCTTTCACCTTTGATAGAGCTAAATTCTTGGTGAGCATTTTCCCATTGCTTGGTATAACATCAGTTAGCTACAAACAGCTTCCACATTGCCAAATATGCTAGCTGGCTGTTGCTACAATAATACTACACTCAACCATAACAATCGAATTTATTTGATTTGTTTATTTGACAGGGACAACGCACAGCTTAGCTGTACCAGAGTTAGCTATTTAAGCTAATTTACATCTGTAGTCCCTAGTTAAATGCTAACTTTTTTTAGGCAGCAATATAACTAACTAGACTACCTGTCAATACATAAGATGAATTGTGCTGTTTTGTGGCTACACTTGCTAGAGGTTTCCCCCTGATTCCAGTCTTTGTGCTAAGCTAGCTTAAACACATGTTCAATCTATTAACCCGAGCACACAGACATGAAATTCATATCCATCTTTTCATCCAACTCTGGCGAAGACAGGTAACAAGAGGGTTCAAGAGCAAAATGTTCCTTTGAACAAATAATAACCCTCAAAAATGACTAAAGGTAGCATATTTGATATTTTTAATTAGTGTGTTAATCACTGCTTTAGCATCCATTACACCAAGAGACTTTTAGTAATAATAACAAGCTTACAAGGTGAGAATCAAAAGGACTGTAACATTGTCAACTTTGTTTTGTAGCTCATCTTTAAATACTGTTACAAATTGTTTTACAACTAAAAAGGTTTAGTTGGGCTGGATTTGATTGAACATTCTGGGATCAAATTTGAGGTTTTAACTACTAACTTACCACTAACTTGAGCCTCGAACGTCGCGGCACTACCCTCAAGTGCCACGACGCTCTGCAGCGGCTGCGTGAATGTCGGCGCCTGTGTTGACATTTTGGTCGGCACCCTGGAGACACGACAAACAAAAGACAATAAAACAATAAAAGGGTGAGAACAAAACACGAAAACAGGAGCACAAGAACGGCCAAGAACTTTCTGGACTCATCGGATAAACAGAAAACAGAAAAATTACTGCAGAAATAAAATGAACTTTTCTATGGTATCTCCTACATTTCCAACACACTGCTGACTGGACACAGAGGCATGCTGGGAATTACACATTTATGATGGAGGAAGGTAAAGAAAGCTTTTTGTCAGTAGAGATAATAGAAGATTTTACTTTCCAACAACTTTTTGATGCCAATTAAAGTGGAAACAGACAGCTTTCCTCCCCCTAGAGGTTCCAAGTGGTATTGCTGTTTGTGTTGCTGTCACAAAGACAACCAGATTGCTTTCCATTTTCCTCAGAGTAGCAGCTACCAACAACACAGGACAAAAGCGTGAGTTCATTCATTCATTAAGTCTATAATGGAGACATGAAAGCTGATAGAAATGGTGCCAGGCTGCCAGTCTGATCGGATTCAACCATAATTTTCCCAGGAGATTTCATACCCGGTGGCAGACAGAACTGCATAGTGAAAGCGAGGTTTAAGGGAACCAATCAAAACACTGATGGCCATCAACTTTTACTTTAACTTTAACATTTATTGAAAAAACTAATCTCTATAAACTGAAATTTAATAATTTCTGTTGAGTTTCATTTCTCCAGAAATGCCTTGCCATTTTCAATTTAACAGCCCCCGCTCTCGATTGCATTATTACATATTGATAATGCACGCTTGACCAAATCTCTACCTGGAGCCAATTTCCAATTTAATCTTGAATCTAAAAAACTTTTTGGTAGCAACTAAAATGTGTCCATACAGAATAAACTTGGTACCAAATGTACCGATCAGATTGATCACTAATTGACTTACTGTTAACTAGTATAACACTCCTCTAACATTGTCGGACTCACAACAGACTGTTTAAATAAAACAATCAAACTTGATGCAGCAGATATTGTCGTCTTTATTCCACACATTCATCCCGGTCAAATCCTGGTGCCTACATTACCCACAGTGCAACTCAACTGCCAACAGTTGGTATCATTTATCAGACTTCACACAGCTCCTTCTGGAGACACAAAAGACTTTACGAGACTACCCAACACCTGGAAACAGACGCTGTTCATCTTTACAGTTTACTAGTTTAGTAGACTTTAAAGTGACACAGAGGTTCATTTTCAATCTCCTAACTACTGTTACAATAGTTTCCTTTAACCACGTTTTATATTCCTAAATTGCACAAACCTTAACCACAGCACTGAATCGGGCAGGACTTGTTGCTAAAATCTGAAAAAGTTTGTGGTAAATAAGGCTGAATATCAAAGTACTGAAAGCTGACATTGATTCAAACTCTTCAGTTTCTTACTGAAGTCACACATCTGCCAGTTTTAGTCTATATTTAGACAATTTCTTGTACGGCTGCTTGTGTTGAAATAACATTTGCGAACTTCTTTTGTTAAATACAAAAAAAGAATTGTAGAAAAACATGTTCATAGTTCTCAAAATAAGGAATTGAAAATGTATAATTTGGTGTCAGTACTAAACTATTTTGTTGGCGATAGCATTGAAAAATGTTTTCTTCACTGCAAATGTGTATCGAAGCCTGACAAATACATCGACAAGGTTCATATAATCACCTGATTTTGAAAAAAAAATGTGTCTTCATTACAAAATGTGGTTTAATTTTCACTATAAAATGTTCCCAAACTCTTTCACTATTTAAAAAAACAAAAAACATTTTATTTAAGTAAAGCAATATTGGCTGATATATCCTAAACTGTCATATAAATATCAGCCATAAATATATAAACCAATATAAATACCACTGTCTAAAACATGTAAAAACGTATATAAAAAGCTAAAAGTGTCATGCTGCGTGTCATGTTTTCTCTTTGACCTTTAACCTGCTGACAGCGAGGCTCTGGGTGTGATGAAGCTGCAGCTCAGATCGTCGGTTTGATCCCATCACGGTTTATTTTTAGGAGCTCTGTCCCTGGACGTGGTCCAGGCTCCACGGGGTCTGACAGATAAACCACCAGATGATCCACCGCAGAGCTCACAGCAGATTAAAACACCTGTTTCACCTCGAGGCTGCTCTTAAGTCAATTCCACTTCAGTTTAGTTTTAGTTTGTTTAGATTTTTAGAAAATAAACATCTAGTACACCAGTTTTGCTGTAGTTTTTGTTTGCACTGTTTTTAAAATAAAAGTAAAAGTAAAAATAAAGTAAAAATATATTTGTAATATACAAATATACAATAAGATTACATTTTATGAAAACAAATATTTCAGTTAAAAGGGCACAGACAATACAAAAATTTTAATATATCAGTTTTGAATTTCATTTGTATTAATTGTATTTTGTTTCAGCTGAAATACAACCAACAGGTTTAAGTTTCTTATAATAAAATAAAGTTTTTAATGTTTGAAACCTGCTGCTAAGCTAATGTTCAACACTTCACTCCTGTCGGGTCTTTTTTTTGCCATTAAAAGAAAAATGGTTTAAATCTTGAACTTTTAAAAGTTGTTAAAAACCAGCTGTACGTGTTACGATTATTTTTACTGGTAATTTATCTGCTGATTATTTTCTAGATTCATTTGATTACTCCTTTGGTCCACAAAATGTTAAAAATAAAAGTGAACAAAGTGACAATAAGATATTCAGTTCACTATAAAAAAGATGAAGAAAAACAGCAAATATTGATATTTAAGAGGCTGCATTTTTGGCATTTGTGCTGACGTTTAATAATTAATCGATTATTTAAATCAGGGGTTTCCAAACTTTTTTATGTCAAGGATCCTGAGAAAAGATGCACATTAGACCACAGAGCCCCAATTTGACAGGATTTTGTCTGAAGGAGTCTTTTTTTTTTTTTGTTTGAAGATAAAAAAGTTTTGTCTTCAAAATAAATCAATTA
>JBBPCS010000118.1:0-13724 GCA_037974645.1 Hollardia meadi
TGCTAAACTCCTCCCTTGCAGAGCAAATCTGCCCGGCACTATAGGGCATCCAGATCTATCATTCTGCATGTCTATGACAGGACAGGTTAAAAAAAAAAAAAAAGAAAAAAAAAAGTGACACCTGCGTAGTTTTGGAACATGCCACGCTAGCGGCGGTAGTCCCACTTGCGCTCATTTTGGCCCAGTATGCCTCTTGAGCGTTCATACTTTTTAAATAATGGAACAGACTGGTTGTGTTTTTACTTTTTTACTGTCACGACTAAAAACTTCATGTAGCCTAATGTGGGTGTTTGCTCCAGGCCGGATTAAAACTGAACCATTTCCAAATAACTGAAGTAGGGAACCTCGTCTGTCTGGTTCCAACACTCCACTCATCTCTCTTCAGACAACAGACTACAGGCCTTTTCTTCCCTCACAATATGTTTTCGCCAGTTCCTCTTTATTGATTGCCAAGCTGTAATTTAACAGCCACATTGTGTAGCGTTTAAGTTTTTATATATAATTAATGTATATTAATGTATTTGTGAAAGTTCAAGTTGAACAGTTAACAGTTGAACATAAAAAAAAAAAAAGAAATCATTACTCCACCTATTAGCTTTCTCTGGAGCTCTTAACTTCATCTCACATTCTTCCTCAGACACATAAATTGCGCCATTTCACTATATTAATGTATTTGTGAAAGTTCAAGTTGAACAGTTGTCCATAATTTAATTCCTGTGCAGTAAGCAGTTTCTCTGTACATTCAGTAAGTCAATTATTCATTATCCCGTGACATTTGCGACTCTTTAAAAACAATTTACATTGGAGGAAGCAAAGGTGAAAGTTAGCGTGAGAAAAGGCATGCGTGGCGTAAGAGCGTGAGATTTGTGTCGATAGTAAACAAGCTAACACTCTCACAATGGCAATTGTCAGTAGTTTTGCTACTTGGTCATAAGTCATAAACAAATTGAAATTTTGGCTGGATGATAGTGCTCGATGAAAATTACAAAAATATGTTGATTTGGAAAGCTAAAAACGTATCAAATAATAGGCTATAAAAAGATCAAATTTAGGTTATTCGCATAGCACACAACCACAAGTGTCAGAGCGCTTTTTTATTCTTACAGCATACCACTCCTCTATTTTAGACCTTCAATTTGGATTTTAAAAAAGTATTTTTTCCAAATTGTTGCTAAACTGAGACCCAGAGGTCCAGGATACTTTACATTCCAGCAGTCTCTGTTGAGGCCTTTTTCACAGCAGACATTTTAACATGTCTTAGCAGGAAAAGCCCAGGTGCAATTTCTAACATTAATTAACGATGGCTGTCTTCCTCTCAGGTGCGTCAGTCGGTTTCAGGGCTTTAATTCTCAGGGCTTTAATTCTCAGGGCTTTGATTCTGCGCATGTTTTTTCACTTACATGACTTCCTGGGATACTTGAATTAATGTTATCAATTACACCTGTGCCTTTTCCTGCTTTGATAAGTCTATTAGCCTACATATTTTTCTGAATGGCTAATGCATACAATGCTGCTGTACATGCTATTAAAAAAGAGCCCACAAAACGTAATGATTTGTAGTATTAAGGAGCTCCCATGAATCCTAAGCATGCTACAGCAGGGCTGCCAACTCTCACGCATTGAGCATGAGATTCACGCAATCGACACAAATCTCACGCTCTTACGCCACGCATGCCTTTTCTCAAGCTAACTTTCACCTTTGCTTCCTCCAATGTAAATTGTTTTAAGGTTTAGGTGGGCTAGGGTGCATAACGTAACCAGGCAACACTTTTACGGATCGTCAGTGAATGCACTAATTTGACCGAATGCTCCGGTGGATCAGCTAACGTTCAAATAGTGCTAGCAGCTAATATTTACAGAGGACCGCAAAGTGCAGCAGGCTTTGTGAAGAACATCAGAGAACCTTGCTGACACTGAGATGACAGAGAGGAGTAAGTAGGGGCAACTTGTAAAATATGGCCAGAATTTGTAGTAAACTTGTAAATTGTTTCTGGGGCATTAGCTGAGTTCGTGGTGGAGCTACTGGCATTACAGCTGACTGAAGTCTGCCCAGATAGGGGTGGTTCAAACGGGCTCCACAGCTCAAAACCCCGCGGACATGGCTGAACACCACACTGGGACCCAATCCTGCCTTCCAGGTGAGTCATGGCGGCTCTGACGAGGACTATAACTTCAAAGACGACAGGACACAGCAGGCAGTGACAGGAGAGAGACAAGCAGCAGAACAGAAGGGTAGAGTCTGTGAATTGAGGATTTATTTCGACCAAACCAGAGGTGATTGAGGAAAGACAAACCAAGATGATTTTAGTGAGTTTTATTTCGTCTCATTTGAATGAAGTGTGTTTTACAATGAGTTAACAAGGCAATTAAGCTCTTCGTAGTTCGTCAAAGAGAGAATCTTGAATTCAGAAGGTGTACACTTGTATTTTTCTGTTACTAAGGAAAATTCTTTGGCATTTTGTGAGTTTGCTTTGTTTACTTATTAGAATAACCGCTAAGAGAGGTTGTGAAACTGCACGCTAACTTCTGTAGATATCTCTGCAACACAACGTCAAACACTGTTTCTTGCCATAATGCAAATATTTAATTAATTTAATGAATGCTACCGTTAGCTAAATGCTAACGGTAGCATTTAGCTAGTCATGTTCACTCGTGTAGCATGATGCAAAGAGACAGAAAAGCAGAGACCGAATTATGCGCATAAAAAAAGAGACAAACTACTTTCATTTCATGTGGACATGACTTACATGTTTCACCACAGATGGTTTTATTTAGGTAAAATTAAAGAAGTGAACACACCTGTGTTTAATAGACGAAATGAGTCATCTGATATGAGACAGAAATATAAGAGACTGATTCGGTCATGTCTGTAATCTTATTGTGTTTATGTGATTGACATATCAGACATAGACTTCACGTGTATCACATTAAATATCTAAAAAAAACTATTAAAAAAACGTAAACCTTGCCAGTTTGCCATGAATAGTAAGGACTCTTAGGAAACCAACAAGCCACACACATTTTTCAGAAGTTGGTGGACAAAACCAAATTTAAAAAGAGATTCAATACTGGACTTACCAGGTTGCCAGAGACCCGACTCCAAATATTGCTAACATATGCTTGAGCCGTAACAATTTGTCAAGCTAATAGTATCTCGGGGCTGTGTCTATCAGCTAACTTAGCTTTTAAAATCTAATTTAATTTAAACACAACTCAAATTTATGTACATTCTTATTCATATATGTTACATTTTGTGACAACTTATGTCATGTTACATCCGAAGGAGCATTTATCAAAAGGGTAATTCTGTTAGGGCTATTTTTTTTTTTTTTTTTAAATAGCATAGTTAAATCTGTACTTCGTACTGTAAAGGCAACAACAAAGTTCACTCCTTTTTCTTTTTCTGATTTTTCAGTTCAAACAGTTTTTGATTCTTGATAATATAGGGTGCAGAATGGACCTGAGCCCCTTTCCCCTGTCCGTTAGCATAAGAGTACATAGCCCCTTTTCTTCTGCAGCCAATAGTACCAGTGAGCTTGGCGACAAGCCGATTCTTTATGTATAAAACATTTCCATCAACTACAGTTACTGTCAATGTTCAGACAGTTATGATGTGAAGATACAAACTTAACACTAACTTAACTCAGTCATCTGGTTGTTATATATTTGGACATTGTTTGTGCTCAGCCAGTTCTCCAGTTGACCTCTATGATGACAGGACACGTGGCTCCCCGGAGATTTGTGACACAAGTGCTGCTTCTATCATTATTTCAGGGCTCTATGCACTGAAGTGTGGAATGAGGTTCCTAGATGTCTGGTTTCACTTGTGTATACTATTCATTTTTATGTATAAGCCTTCATCATTTATCATCTAACACATACCTAGAGAGTTCACAACATGTCAGGTAATCTTCTTGTAACAGTTTTGTTTTATCTTGGTCTTAATATGACAGTTAAGTGATAGACAGTACTTCTGGAAAGTCTGAAGTATAGAAAGTGAATACCATCAAGTCCATCTTGTGGCAAGGTTGTAAATCTGGAAAAGTAGTTTGTTGCTCTTTTACACCTTACCAGACCTAATGGATACATATCACAAGTTTTTGGAAGTTTAAAGTCTGCACTGTGTTGTCCATTGTTGCAAGACATACTGAATTAGTGCCCCGGCAACTCATGGTAAATGATTGATTCCTCTGTTTGCCATATCACATACCTCCTCTTTTGTCTTTCACCCTGTGAGTCCTCTCAACCTTGGCGGAGGCTTTGGAAGCTGCGCTAGCCCTCCATGTGCTCACCACTCGGATTAATGGCTGTTTTGGCAACATATGAGCTCATGGGTAATTGGCTGAGGTGATGTTTCCTGTTGAATGCTACCTGGATCTTTTGTGGTCGCCCTCATGGTTGGTCGCTTCCCTTGCCACTAAGATTGGTAATTGAGCAGCACTTTTTTGACACTGGTTGTGAACCGTGATGAGAAAGATATGTTTCCTCAAAGTATCACTGGAGAGAATGACAGTGAAGAATTGTTTCTGTGCTTCTTTTTTTCTGTTAGCTGCTGTGATAATTTCCCTTTGATGACTGAGAAACCAACTTCCTTTTTTTTTTTTTTTTTTACCTCAATTTTAACTTTTGTCTTTCAGTGAAAAATAAATGGCAGGCGCAAACATATTGTTATAGCTCAGTAGGGTTGGTCTGGTGTAAAAAATTTCAAACTGGTTTGATGTATAAGTTTATACTGCAGCAGCTGCTCCCATTGAGCCATAAATGGCAATGACAACAATCCATCAGGTGAACTGTGACACATTGTGTTTTTATTTTTCACAATCATTCAAATTAACTTTCCTTCTTCTAAAGATTAACACCAAAATAATAAAGTAACACTTTAACGCAGTAGCCACACTTCAAGTGTGTATGGGATCAAACCCTAGACGGCTTTTATAACAAAACAACAGGAGTGTCGAGATTGCCCTGTGGCGCTGAGCTAATCGGCTATCCCGGGGTTCCTGCTAACTAGCCGCATGCTGCTAGCTCTCACTACCTTCAGCAGTTCAGTTGGTTTGCGTTAAATTAAACCATCCATACACCGGAGCACGCAGGCAAATCCAGAAAGCCAACCCAACCTTATTCCTCAGTATAAATATCCAAGCACTAGCACAGCAGTATTCATCTATTCTTTCCCTTCAGCCTCACTTCCTCTCTGTTGCCCAAGCTCCTACATTTTCATGAAAATTTCCAGACGTTGTGATTCCCCACCTGTCCACCAGATATCCTCAGAGTTTCCTGCCCTATACCAGTCGTGCTGCTTCCTGCAACCCTGTCCCTCATTTCCTCATTACATGCGTCATCATTCTGTTCCCACTGGCCATGTTGTCTATGTTGCCCACCTGCCACACCTGTCTGTTCTTTTTCACTTCTTTCAGAAGTTATGTTAGCTGTGTCTGCCTGTATCTTTGTAAAAGCAGGGAGCCAGGATTTCTTTGACTGTTCAATCTGCTTTCTAGTTGCCAACATGTAAGCCTATTTTATGATCCCTGACTCTATTGAAGTCCTTTAAGTCCACCTGCTCTACCTCAGTGTCTGCTTTTGGATCCTTTCGTAAACTGCATCTGATGATGATGCATTTAAAAGCCATGGAAAAAGTTAGTGAGCGGACCTGAAGAGAGTGAATTCACTCAAATACCAAGGACTTTTAGACTGTTCCCGAGTTGTTTGACATACAATACTTTTATTTCACCAGAAGTCCTTGCAAAAAAGATCAAGAGTTTAGAGATAATACACTCACTAGGACTACAGACAGTCACCACACCAAAAGAAAGAGGAATGATAAAATGACTGCATCCACAAAACACACATCAGCTTACTTTAGAAAAAGATTGTTCCATTGTAATGGGAGACTTGTGATGTTTGGGTACAAGATGTGCCTGTAATAACAAGCTGAGTGGGAAGAGGTCTTGGGTTCTCCTTGGGTTTGAATCCTCTCAGTGTAACTTTGCCTTACGCAGCCTGCATACATAGATCAAAATAACAGGGCTGAAAAAGACCAAAGTAAAACTGTCAAGAATGGGCACTGGTGTGGATGAATGGATATGGACGAGGCTGTGAATTCTTCCACTGGCCTTGTTGTTTGTATCCTGAAACAGATGTTACGATGGGTCAATCACTCAAGGGGAAAAGGATGTGTTTGATTCCAAAAAACAAATCGGTCTGTGTCACTCGTCTTTCTTGGGATTATTGATAATAAAGCTTCAGAATCATTTCCTTCTCACCCCATAAAGTTATTAAAGATGCTCTCATTGCTTGTAGAATCTAAAGAGATATTGCAAAAGAGGTGTTTGCTGTTGTTGGCCATTTCTAATAACAAAATGCTTGATGCTGTCATTAGAGTGGTTGCGAGAAATGGCATGACTTCATGTCCGCGTCATTTCCTTGGAAAGGTTTTGTAGTTCTCTTATCACATGGGAAAGAATTGTGTTTACAGGATCTATTAAACCACGCAGGCTAGCCTTGTTTCTTCAGTGACTCAGCATTAATCAAGTCAGAAAATACAGGTTATTATTGTGCCATTCAGTCAGGGTTTTCAATCAATTTTACAAGAAAGCAGAATACAGCTGACGAAAAACACCCGACCTTAATCCATTGCAGTCACTTCAGCTTATTGAGAGATTTATGTCTGCTGACCTCTTGTTCATTTTTCCATGATACATAAAAGAATATGCATGCTGAGTGTTTGTGGGTGTCTTTTGCCTCTGCGTTTTTGTGTTTGCTTGTACAAGATAGTAAAATCAGATGCAAAGCCCTCAAGCAATTAAATTCACGCCTCTGCTAACAAGCTGGACCCTCCTTTGTTTCCTCTCTTTAATTGTCTGATATCACTCTGTACCGGCTTCAAACATTAGCTCCACATGGTTATGTAAGAAGCTCAGGCTTTTGGCTCTAAGGTGCACAAATCAAGTCTTCTTCAATTAACTGGAATGTGGCCATTTCCCAGCTCTACCCTCTCCCAGATCCCACTGGGATCGGCAGGGCTGTCGGCGCTCTGTGGGATCCACATTAACTGTGTGAACATTCTTGTCGTGCTATTCTGGTGTGTTTATTGGCTGCTTGATTACATGTGTGTTTACTTGGCAATTTGTTTGCCCTGCCAGAGAGAAAGGAGAATGGTTCCAAGCATCATGATCCGCAGGGATAGTTTGAGCTTTCAGGGCTTGTGCTTCGTTGCTTTGACGCGCTGTCGATCAAAGGCAGAAACTAAACAGACGGAGGCTGTTTTCTTATCCCACGCCACCACTTCTGATGATGAAAGACGAGGGTTGAAGATGAAGTTGTTGCTAAAGATGGTCGTCAATCACAATTTTGTACATGACACATGACTTAGAATATTTAACAGTATATTTTCATATTTATCGTAAAGACTCAGGGGCCACAGATGGTACCCCTGTGCAATCTTTTGGAATTCAATACAACAGGTTTGCCAAGTTGCAAAGTTTCTAATGTTTAGCTCTTGTTGACATTGTCTGAAATGTGTTAAATGTTCATTTAAATATATGTTTATTCCTGAGGTCTGAGTTAAAGGTGGTGTTGCACTAGACTACATCATATTGGAAGGTGTTTCAAAGTTTTTGCCCTCCCGATTTACATAAATGAGGGAGGCACTGAGTACAACACCATCACTAACTATGACCTCAATGCTAAAACATATACTGGTAGTTAGATTAGAGTAGGTATTAGAATAGGTTGTATCGGATTGAATTAGATTGTACAGAATATGACCTAATAAAATGGAGTGAGTGTATGTTTATCAGGTTTATCTTTATCTTTATATCTCTCACTAACAGGTGATTTGTATATATATATATATATATATATATATATATAAACTGGACTCTGGATATGAAACTCTGGATTTGACTGCATATAAAAGTGGTAATAAAATGTCCAATAAAATGAAAAAAAATACTTTTTGAAGTAATTTTGCTACATTTAGCTGTTCCTGCTCATTAACCTCTAGTGTTAGAAAAATAAGGAAAACAGAAAATATGCAGACAGTATGTGCTGTCCTCTTCTTGCACGCAATGTCTCTCCCTAGTGGTGGCTGCATTTTTAAACCCATTGAAATTTGGTTTGAGTGTTTCGTGTTTTGACCCTTTGAGGTTGCTGTAGCTGTCAGTAGTCGTAGAAGACTAGCTCATTGAGTTAGCAATGTGAAGTCAGCTGCTATTCATTTTCACAGAGCTTAGAAAATATATGCTTGCAAGTAGAGCACATGTGTCGTTTTATATTAAACATGTGAAGTCAATGGGTCGTTAAGATAGTATCATCTGGTTGCGATGCTAATTTCCATTTCCATTAATGGTAATTCCCATTATGTGTTAGCATCGAGCTAATAGACTAAGCGCTATTTATTTATACACGTATAACATCGATTCAGGCATAGACTACACATACTCATCCGTGTATGTTGGTGGCGTCACTTACCGATCCTTACTTAGAAGTTTTATTTAAGACCTCGGCAGGAAGTTCTGCTGTGGTTGAGCTTCAGAAATGCTCGGGAAATTACCTTGTATGGACGCTAACGTGCTACTTCATCAATAAAAAAGGCTCTGCTTTTTGATTCAGAAAACAGCAACGCTACCCCCACACTTGAACGTTGCTACTGCCCAACACTGGCAGAGAACTGACCACAAACAGACACACAGACTCGCCTGCCATCGCTCGTTAGCTTACGCTAATGTACAGTAAAGTATTCTGGCTGTTTATTCGCGTTACTCATGCAAGTGTTTTGTAAATTTTCTTTTTTCCTTGCCATGGTGGCAAAGATTTTGGTGTGGCGGGTCGCCACGTTAAAAAGTTACCAGCGGAAACACGGAAAGCACACAGTCTAAAGTCTATGGCGCAATTGCATTTAGGGTGCGTCCATCTCCATTTTCCTGGTTAAACAGCGCACAATGTGGGCACAAAGTAGGGGAATCTCCCATTTCCTTTAAATGCCCATTCCTGCTCAGGGCGCATCACTATTCAAACAGTGGCACTCGTCTTGTTGAGGGTCTGATATGTGGTCTTAGGCTGGTGGACCCTCAGCCTCAACTGTCTCCCAATCCTCTGTCCCATCAACAACTCCATTTGACTGCATATGATCAAATGCACCAATCTTTAATTGAGGAGGAGGAGGGCTGCTGCGTGTCCCTGTGTGTGTTATAGAGCGGATTGCAGTCTGTAGATCGGGTCATAAAAATGATCATTCTGATTAACAGCAGACGGATGAAGTAATACATCATTAATGAGGAAAATATTAATTACATTACCTGCAGTGATCCCACAGAACGATACATGTCACATGAAGAGACTTAAATTAATTGCTGATTTAAATCTCCCGACACGCTGACCGGGATCTAATGATGAATAATGTCAGGATCGAATGTTACGATTCTATGTTCTTCTACACATCCAAAAGACCAAACAAACAGTACAGGTTCAGTAAACATGTTTAGAGTAAAGAGTTCAATTCTGTTTTCTCGGGAGAGTTTCCTCTGTCCTGCCAAGTTAATAACTTAGTTTTGCTGCTTTGAGTGTCCCGCGATATTTGCTGCAGTGACATTACTGCAGCGCGCATGGAAACATTTAAAATGTCTGAAAGCAGCCTCTCTAAGCTTCTCAATCCGTGCATCCTTGAGTAACAAGCAGAGTGTACATGCTTTGTGAAGCTGCTGAATAATTCTGAATAATGCGGCCTTTAAATAGAAGGAAAAATACGGCGCCATTTTTAGACCAGGTTTTTGTTGGTCAATGGCGCAATCGTTTTCTCCTGCCTTAAGATGGCAATGTGCCAACAATGCACTTAAGTTTAAGACCAACATGCCCATGGGCGCACAACATGGACACTGGGTGTGAAAATAACTACTGCGTCGGTCGGAAACTAGGAACAAGGCACAAGATAGAGCCCAAGATCTTTAAGAAAACACGATCAAATGAAGAAACACAAGCAAGCTCTTTAATGGTAGATTACTCTAGCATGAGAGCAATATTTCTGCTGATTGCATCTCAAGTGGTGAGATGGAGGATACAATGACTTTATATATTATAAGTTTAAGATTAATGTATGTATTACTCAAACTTGACTTCCTTGACCATATCTTACTGTCTCACCCATCACTCATGCACAGTGCTATTTTCTTTCTCTGAGTTAGGACAAAAATACAGAATTTTATAGAGGATTTTAGGTATAGACTAACCTCATTTATGACATCAGCACTCCATACCTTACTCGCTCAGTCACATAGCGTTCCTATGCAATCCTCAGTTACACAACAGCAGGTTGTATCTTTGGAATTCTTGGATTTAAACGGGAGTGCTGTGTTCATGGGGCTTGGTGAAGAGAGTCATAGTTTAACTTTGAGTATGTCTACCTTAAATTAGTCAAGTCAGACAAGCATAATCCTGAGCCAGTTACTAACGTACAATATCATCCCACTGCTTTAAAAGAATTAGTTTTGCAGGTGTTGTGAGGTGTCCTGGTGAAGTCATGCAACAAATTTTGCTAGAATTTGATTGACAATTCTCTTTGTTCTGACATCAGGGTTAGGGTTAAATCTTAGGGTTAAGCTTTCAAATTGTCTTGTTTCCCACCATAAAACGGTTGTTTTCCAAATTAAAATGTTACTGTAAAACTAAGCTGGTCAGATGTAGTTTGGCCCTGCGAGGTGAGTTGTGAACTTGAGTTTTTCTGACTGACAGAACTACCTGTCAGGTTTCAATCACTCCAGCTCACTCTTCTATAACCAAGGTTGGGTCAGATTACTCTGAAATGTCGTCACTTACTGAAAATACAAATTACTAATTGTATTTTCTTTGTAATTAGTAATATAATCCATTGGATTACAAAAAAATGGACTCTATTCTGAATACTTTCGGATTACTTCAAATCAAACATTGAAAATATTGCACGTTTATACAAAAACAAAACAAAACACGGCCATAAAAATTTTAGTTCCACAATTATTCTTTATTCTTTTTAAACATGACAAAACATTTTCAATGAAAATATAAAATATATTTTTGCATTAAGGCATTAAGTATAGAAGTTGTCATGGTTTCAGTTTTTCGTGTTATTTCTTGTGTTATCGTTTTGAGTTTCTAGTTTGTTATTTCCTGTTTTATTTTGTAGTCCTTTCCTCGTCTATCTTGTCCTGCTTTGCACTTCCTGTCTTTGTTCTTTTCCCTCCACGGTGATTGTCTGCCCCTCCCTGATTAGTTTCACCTGCTCCTTGTTAACCTGCCCTTCCTTGTGTATAAAAGTCTGTGTGTTTCCCATGTGCCTTCCTCCTAGCGGTTTCCTTGTGTTTTGGTTTGACTGGTTTCTAGTGTTTTTTGGATATTACCTGATTTCTGGATTGTGGATTTTGCCCCTTTTGGATTTGTTTGCCCTGGCTGGACTGATTTTTGTTTTTGACCCTCGCCTGCCTTTGACCAGTGAGTTCATCTTTGTTGAATAAATCATTTTACTGAACCTCTCTGCCTGCCGCGTCTGCATTTGGGTCCAAACCCCTGTTCCTAGTGTTTCCTGCACGAACTGTGACAAGTATCAATACTTTATCGATACCACATGTTTAAAACAATGCAACATATGCATTATATAGTATTGAAAGAACCAAAGCTACAATAAACAGATCTGCAACCAGATTTTAAATCCAAGGCTGCACAGATGTTAAAATTATTCCAAATGTGTTGGTATGTGTTCAGTGACTGTCTGTACTGTATTTGGGACAAGAAATCCTTTTTTTTTTGTATCTTTTGTATTTTTTTTCTTTTGGCTGTAGAATCAAAAGAGTTATTGAGTATCTTTTTTTTATACTGTATCAAAGTTTATAATTCTGGTATCGTAGCAACCTTATTTTGCATATTCAGCAGTTGATCAAATCAAATGACCCTTACAAACGCAGTGTACTGGCTCTACAACATGTGGGATGTTGTATCTGTTCATCATCATCGTAAATAATAATACATTTTATTTTATGAAGCGCTTTTCTAAAAACTCAAAGACACTTTACAAAGATCAGGTGAAGGGCAGTGCAATTTAAAATGTAAGAACAAAGCAACAATCTGATCAAATAAAAATTATTATCATCAGCCATTATCATCTTTACAAAAATAATGAATAAAATGACTGATATACAGTAGAACATATTCAGAAAAAAAGTTTGATAATTTCAAAGGATCCACATTTTGTAATCAAGTTACTATATATGTAACTATAATCTAATTACACAGTCTTGCAAATGTAAGCTGATTAATTTATCTGGTTACACAATCCTGTTTATGTAAACCGTTACTACCCCTGCCTCTAATGCTCTTACTATTAGGACCCTGACTCTCATTGGAAGTAACTTTATTATCCAGAGATTATCTTGTTTTCCCATAGTGACCAGTATCCTGTAGATACCAGAGCCATTAGTTTTTACATTTGTTCCCTTGTGAAACAGAGTAAGCGTAAAGAGGCCTGACACTCGTATAATGTCTCTGAATGATGATTTTACAGCTAGTCAGCAGGGACTTAAACATTTCAGGCCCTCATGAAAATTGACTACCGGTATGTACATTTTTCCACCCCATAAAAGTTCCCTCCCAAAATACCATAATACATATCAATCTGTAGGAGTTGTTGCAGACTCTCAGTAGCAATTTTGCAGGCCTCCTGTGTGTGTTACCTGCTCGATGGTGTGCCTTTTGTCTGTACGAGAAAGAGTTCATGGTTGTGACATTTATTACAGCCTGTCACAGGGAAGCTCGTGGGGCCTTTTTACTGTCAAGCCTCGGCAGCGTAGGGCTTATTTCCAAACGGCCTCGTGTGTCAGGAGACCTGCAACATCAAACTAGTGTCACTCAAACATCCCTCTGGTTTCTGTACGTGTATTTAACGGTTTCAGTTAATTTTCCTGGAAAGATGCCTCGCTGATAAGCACTGTGTATGAGAGCCCTTCTCCCGACACAAATGCACACCCTATATGACCACCCAATCTTACCTCATCTCATGGCACCTTGATGTTGTCAGTTTCGAGGCACTTTGGCTCTCATGCGAGCATTGTTTCATGACCTCAGATCAGTTGATGCCTTTTGCTGGCAGCATCTTACTCTTCTTTTACAACTTCCTCTGGGTCAAAGGTGGACACAGAGGTCACACTGCTGTTCCCAAAGCTATATACCAAGCCTCGGCAAGATGGTGAGAGATTATTTCAAATAACACATTTTGAAAAATGGCTAGTGCTTGTCATGAGATCACAGCATCTCCCAACCTAGAGGGGATTATCATCTGACGATGTCTCTGCTTTCTTTAATTCCTCTGCTCAGGGTGAATTGCTTGACCTACGATGAAGGGGAGGACGTTGCTGTCAGTGATGCCCATGTGCACAGCGTTATATGTCAGTGTGGTCTAAGGGAATGATGGGTCGAATGGGTCTAAGGGATCAGAGAAATGATTTATGGATCTTCACCAATGTCTTTACTGGATAAAATGTGTCTATATAGCTCCATATATGGAAGCTTCAACTGCGTCTTTCACTCAGAAATTAAATTATGTTCGTACATTAGGAACATTCTTTTGGTACATCTAATTCATTAATACTTAATGTACAGCTATCCCTATTTTTAGCCTTATTATGGGAACATGTGCACACCTTTTGCATTGCTGTTTGGATTCATGGCTAGGTAGTAACTATTTTTTTTTGGGGGTGGGG
>JBBPCS010000118.1:13734-28620 GCA_037974645.1 Hollardia meadi
CCCGTTCATTGAGCTGTTACATTTTGGATTGAAATGCAAGTGGTTTCTCAATACTTAACAGTTAGGCCTAAAACAGAACCCATTCAAAAATATAGCTGTGGAACATTCTTGTTGAAGGAAAGTGTACGCATGCACATTGTTTAGTGTAAGATAAGAGAATAACTGTTAATGCCGTTGGAGTGAATCACGGGTTCAAGCCTGACTCTGTGACCCATGAATTATGTCAAAAACAAGACAAGATACCAAGTCATAAACAAGTAAAGTAATGAAGTTCAGATGGTAGGATGGAAGCTTCTTGTCCCGCCTCTAGGCTGTGGGAGAAAACAGAGACGGGAGGCTGAGTGTAGAACAAAGTGTTTCAGCTTGATGCCTGTAAATTCCCCGTTGAAAGACAAAGTCATGCAGAAGTTCAGCTTAGTCAGAGCGAGGCTCTGCGAGGAGATTTAACACTGCGCTGGCAGGTGATCCTCAAACAGCTCGGGATGCCAGTCAGCATGCAGTCCATGTGTTATTGTTGTTCATTCTGGATTTTGATGGTAGACAGAGTCAGAAAAAGTAAATCTGATTTTAGGCAGCGTAACTTGAGCTAAGCTTGACTTTGTGTTGCCATAATTTTGCTGTCTGTGGTGCTCACAGCTAAAAGGCCACAGAACTGACAAAAGGCAGAAAAAGATTATCAGCCAAAGTTAATTTTAAAAAAAAAGGATAAATACATTTTAATTACAGTTGGTTGAATGATCAAAATGCATCTTTCCATAAAACGAGTAAGACAGTGTTATTACCTGTCAGTTTAGAGTTGCACTAATGATCAGGAAGAAACTAGGAAGACATTTCCTTTTGTAAGAGGCTCAAGAACCACAGTTGAAACCTTTGACTTTATTGTGTCCTTGGTACTTTGTAGTGTGGTTTAATGTCTCCTCTCACATAATGTAAAAAAAACAAAACCTAAAAACTTCTATGGTAATTAATAAACTAGCTAACTATTTTAGTGTTAGGTTGCTGGCTAAAATGGTTTAGCCACAAGAGTTGATACGGTAAAACTCCAGCAGTACAGATATGAAAGATTAATATCTCCACTGGCGTAGTCTGATAAACATTGCAGCTATACAGTACAGCTGAAAGGCTAGTGTTCAGTGTGTTTGTTTGGATTTTATCAGCTGTTTGGAGGTTCAAGGAAAAGTTTTATATTTAATCTGCACCCAAGTTTGATTATTTAACTCACTATTTGTTGTGGCATGGTCTTTCAGTGCTTTTTGTTTTGGGCCTCCATACTCACCAGTTAAAAGTAATTGGCAGTGTGTGGCTGTTTTACCTGCATTACAGTGCTGCTACCACACTTTATTTTATTTATTTATCTTTTTCAGAAGAATAAGCTGCATTTTAAGACCTCTCAGGTGCAGGTGTCTGTGGCCACCCAAGTTTGAGTGAAAATTGCTTTTCCTTGGCCCAATGTTACAACATTGTAACACTGTAGACTTCAAATAAATTGTTTGTGGGCCCTAAAAAACATGTTGTGCACCCACTAAAAGGCCAACCTGTGGCCTTTTCTCCATGTTATCTGCCTGCCAAAGCTGGCTCACTTGTATTATCTACGAATACACTCTGGCAATCCCTCCAACTTGTGTTTTTGATTACTTTAAGCCAAGATAGCAGAGAGCAGTACAGGATCTGAGGTCCTGTCCAGTGACCCCAGATCAGTTGGCCCACCTCTAACCTCTGGTCTTGACCTGCACCCTAAAGTTGAAATTAAAGGGGATTCCCTCCTCCAGAGGCCTTGTGTTTCTATTTTGTTGCTATTTTTAAGGATAATCTCTGTTCATTTGTTAAGTCTCCCCTTAAAAGTGACAGGCTCTAAAGTTCAGATAGTGCAGCTGAGAGGAGGGCTGTGTCATAAAATGGACTATTTGGCACAAAATCTGTCAATTCCTCTGAGAGTTTTATTCTTCTTGTGCGTCTCGGGATGATCTTGGAGCATCAGTGGGTGAAACGCTGCCCACCCACGGAGACCTTCTTTGTGGGGAGAAGCCAGGAGCGTTGTCTCCTCTCTGGATCTCTGAGCTGTCCCCATGTAAACAGCCTCCCTGCAGCGGGAGGAGGCAGACGCAGCGAACTGTATTACTCCAGCTGACAAAGCCATTCACTTCTGAAGAATGCAAATTTAGATTGTGAACGCTCCCTTTGCTTTATCACACTGGACAAACAGTGCTGAGTTATTGGGAGGATTATGAATAACTTTTTTTTTTTCTCCAGTGGAAAAAGGGAGATGTGGCCAAGACGGAGTCATCAGAGGTCCCTAAAATAGAGTGCAGTCTGAGAATGAAGCAGAGAAAGGTGAACGGCGCTGGTTGGTGTGCTTCAGTTAAGCCGATTCTGCTTCATCGCCCCCAAAAAACCTGATTCATTTCAGTGGAATCCTCCCTTTTCTTTGGTGGATATAGCCTGTTTGGGTTTTCAGAGATGCTTCAGCTTTGTAAGTTGTGAAGCATTATTGTTTTCTTTTAATAAATGGTCCTTTGTGTGGTGTTTAATGTAAATGTTTTTGTTGAAGCGTGTGTGTGTTTACTTTGGCGATAATGGCGAGCATGCCCTTTGTTGTTTACAGGTCTTATTGGCTCTTCACTCCTGCACTCTTCTCACTCATCGCGTCTGAGGCAAGTCAACATGGCATCTCCACAGGCACGTGTTGAACCTGCGTGCAAGCACTGGCACACACATGCAAACACACACACACACACAGACAAATATACACGCATAGAAACAGCCTCCGCTCTCTTGTGTATTTATTATTTGCGAAAGATAAATGAGCATTTGCATTAGCGATGTGAATAGAGATAGTCGGGGACGACTATTTCATTTATTCTGCTCAAATCTCCACAGACAGTTTAGCATGGTTCCCATGACAGGGTCGCAACAGTGCGGTGGGCGGCTCCTGCCAACCCCTTTATTTTATTTTAGACCAGAGACTCATGGGAAAGCTATTTCTATTCCTTTTCCTGTCGGCCTCAGAAAACAGCACTAGTGGTTGGTTAACAGGTGCAAAGTGACCAGAATGACCAGCTTTGTTTTTAACAGTTTAATACATGCTTTAGTTTGTTTGTTTTCTGTTTCATTGTGTTGAAGAGAGGGTCCAATAGTTTACCTCTATGGATCACTTTGTATCTTTAATGTCAGGGGACTTTTTCCAGCTGCAAAACATTGTCATTTTACATCAGCTGATTTACAGTTCTTTTATTAAGGCACCCTTTACATATGTAGACAGAATGAATGCTTTATAGAGCAGTTATAAGCCCTTAATTAATAAGAAAAAGACTTGCCTTGTCTTCTGTTGAATTCATCAGTGAGGTTTCTTCAATGGACCATTTGACCTTCTAGAAAAGTGCTGGAGGAAATGTTCTAATACCATTTAAAGCAGACCAAATGGATTATTAAAAAGAGAGGAACGCATGGACATTTATTAATATATTACTTTAATGCATTGTTAGCATTTACAAAGAATCAACACCAGCCAAAGATCTGGCAACCCATAAATGACCCGTAAAGTATTACTAAATGATTCATCAATTAGTAATAAAGCCACTAGCTACAACTTTTTATTAAGCGTGTAATGGTAATGGTACTGTGATTCGTAATTGATAAACTAGTCTGTATCATTTACCAATTAAATTTAATAAAATTACAGAAAAGTAATATGTAAAAGATCAAGATTAAAATTGAAATACACATTCATACAAATGCCTAATTGCATGGATTTCATATACATATACACACACTTGAATAAACACATACATACGTACTCATACATAGATCCACACACTGTATGTGTGCATACGTACTGTGCTTTCAAGCACACATTCCATTATACTCCTACATACAGCTGACTGTTAGATAATATCATGAGCACACACGATTTTCAGCCACATCTATACAGGTAGTGACTCCAACCTAAAGCACAATAACTTTGAAACCAATAAAATAATAAAAGTTATTGTGTGTAATAAAGGAAGTGCATAAGAATGATTTGTTAAGAAAGTACAGTATAAAAGGGCTGAGCAGAAAAAATATTCACATCCTATAAAGTACTAATGTACTAACACACTGTAAAAGGTCTCCATTACAGCTAAAAGTCATGTGTGAAAGTACCGTAATTATAATTAGAAAATATATTAAAAGTAAATGTAGGAGTGCCCTCTTGTAGCTGGTAGAGGTGGAGCTCATTTTAAACTATTATTTTGTACTACAACTGTTGATTATTTCTATAATGGCTTAATCTGCTGATTGTTCGATAGATTACTTGGTTTGTAAAAAATTAGAAAACAGTGGGAAATCTGTCAAGGCCAGAGCCCAAAGTAACATCTCCTCTCTGTCCAACCACTAGTTCAATAATACTTTTTAACAACATTAAGAACTTCTGTAAATTATTGAAGGAAGAGCAGAAAATGCTCACATTTGGCAAACTGGAACCATGAAATGTTTTGCATTTTAGCATGAAAAGGGACAATTATCAAAATAGTTGGCAGTACATTTTCTGTCAATTGACTGTTGGGTAGTTTATATCAAAGCATCATTTTTCTGCCTATGGATTTTATGCAAAAAATAAATTTGTTAAGTTACTTCCAACTAAAGCAGTCAGATAAATGTAGCAAAAAGTACAATACTTCTCTCTTAAATGTAGTGGAGTAAGTACGTTGAACAAGTAACTCAAATTTGTACTCAAGTAAAGAACTTCAATTAATGTAGTTTGTTATATTCCACGACTGTAAGGCACTAGCACGAACATGAAGGCAATAAAGCATCAATAGCGAACACAAGCGAGTGTGTATGTGTGTGAGATAGAGAGACAGAAGTGAGGGTGGGCCTGCCAGTGAGAGAAGAAATGAGTGAGAGATTGAAATGAGAGAGAGAGAGAGTCGTGTCTTTGGGAGCAGGACGACCCATGTGACTCTGCCTTGCCCCTCTTTGTGTTTCCCACACAGCCTGACATGACCGGAGCTATATCCACACCATCACATTCACAAGGGCCTCTGTCTGCAAACTTCCCCCTACTTATGATTCATAGCTCAGTGAAGGGCACGATGTTTGCTTATGGTACTGCCAGCTGCACATGGCATCACATTTTTTTCTACGAGAAGCTGCTCAAAATATGTTGGTCACCGCCTCCTTTTGCTCAGACTCTCAGTGCATTGAAGAAGTGATCGTACTGATGTTTGTAACTTTCTCAGGATGATGGAGACGTTTAATTTTTCATTAGATCTTCTATATTTTAGGGTCATGGACATGCTTTCCATCATTTTTCCCATGGTACACGTTCATGTTTGTTGCATTTCTGGTTGTGTTCTATATGTGTTGTCTGCAGCCTGTGGGAATTATCAGATAACATGGTCTCATATAATGAAAAAGTACCTATCTAGATGCTGTTGCCATAGGAACAGGTGTAGCTGGGATGCATGTTTAGTTTGTATACAGCACAGACCCATACTACAGAAAAATACAGAATGCAGTTAGGGATTAAATCAATTATGTTTGTTTTTACCATCTGAATCTAAATTTCACTGTCCATGATACCCACTGCCTAAGGGTCCACTGTTGTAAGATGTCAGTATTTACAAACTGTTATTTTCAATATGATCATGAACTTGTTGCATGGTGTTTTGAAGTGGTGCTGTATTAACCTCCAGCTCAAACCAAAGGAAAACCAGTCACTTTTGTTAGAATATGTCCTGTTCTTTTGGTTGGAGAGGGCCATGCCACTGGGTTACATCATGGCATGTACTGTATGGGTGGGTTTGATCTGTGTTCACAATGAATCTTGGGTATTGTTGAAAAAATTGTAACAAATGTGATCTCGATTGTAAGCAGAAAAAAAAATACAGCAAATGCTGTGTTTTTGAATAACATTTAATTTTACCTGTGCATAGAGCTGTTGAAGACTGGTCACACCACATAGTGGTATCAGCAAAATGAATTGTTGTGTCTTTGTAAGATATTTCACTCTACAAGCTTTGTGATGTAGTTACTATTGCTAAAGCTAGCTTGCTAATTGCTAAATCGATAGTGCTCCCACAGATTCTCTCTACTTTCTTTCTATTGTTAATCCCCTTGGTATTTTGTTCAACATTGTACACTGCTTTGTTCAATAACAAGTTATCGAGGAGAGAAAATAAAGCTCTCCAAGCTAAAGACCTTGCTAATGGTCAGTTGGCACAGTGTTAGCTTATTATCTTATCTCGGTTGCTAACAGGACAATTTATCACACAGTTAATTCAAATCTCTCTACCCTTGATTCCTGTCAAGCAACTGTCCAAAAAAAATGTATTTTTTTTGTGTAGCAGTTAATAGTCCACCAATCTAGATGGTCCAAATTTGTGTGGAAGTTTTTTAAACTTCTGTTTATTAAATTATAGAAATATAGATATTTCAAAAATTAACTTAAAATGTACCATTGAGTGTCCCTTTGTGTTTATTGCTCTTCACTTGGTCAGTACCTGTCATTATGATCTGATGCAATTATGTGAGCCATGACACTGAGGTGAAAATGTTGCATTTCATTGACCTTTGTTTTAGACAAAAATCTGTCCCCTTGAACAGAACTTGCATGGCATAGGGTGCATGTCGTTGCTGCTGTCATGCCAAGGCGACATGGCATTTTGGCAGAATCTCCTCCCTCAGGTCCTCCGCTCCCCCAGGACCTCTCGAGAACATGGAACCAGCTTGTTTCCCATCTTCAGGGCCACAAACAGAACCGAAAAAAATATGTTGCAGAGTGCTGCCAAAAGGTCCATCATTTAATATTACTACTGCAATAACCGCTGCTACTACAGCTGTGCGTCCATCAGGCAGGCCTGCGGTCACTGTCCCAGAATTTACGGGGGCTTTCCCCGCGGTCTGGACAGCTATTTTCATTCCACTGTTCTCCACCCCCACACCAGAAACTCCTGGGAGCCCCTCATTTTGGCATTGGTCCAGAAACATTTTGTTTTGCATTTTGTTTTTTGTGTTTTTTTAATCATTACTGGCCATCAAATAATCTTAAGCGAGATAATCGCATGAGCCAGAGACCTCTAGAGCCAAGTCGACAGACAGTGTGAAAGTTCACATGGAGCCGCTGGACAGCATATTGGATTTAGAGGGCTGATACTCACAGAAGTGATTTGTGGGTCCCCAGCCTCTCGGCCCTTATGACACAATCACTGTCTGTTGAGACAGAAAGCATGGGATTTCCCATACATTCATCCGCCTGTATTAGCAGCAGATCTGATAAGGGAATAATAATGTCCCTTATCAAGTGTAGAGTGTCTCAGTACTTTGTCCTCCTTTTCAGATTTGTGTGAACTGGCTCAGTGAAGCCAGTGATCTGTGTTTTCTCTCATGTAATCATATTAGAAGAGTAATAGGATAGGCTCTTGACTGGAACCAAGTGTCAAGAGTTTTCTGTCATTGCTGCTGTTTTAGCTATTGGCTTTTGCTGAATGTTGCAGTCCGAAGGCACCAGAACCACAGACATATCAAAATTAAAATCACCCCAGGGAAAATGATTGCCATTCAACAATTTGTTGCACAAATCATAGTATTATGTCATTATGCTTTGCACATCAGTGAATCAGTGCCTGACCACAGACCAGACCACAACTGCAGCTTCCAGTCGAGCCCTTTGAGACTCACACATACACACCCCTGCACACAGAGGACAGGAAAAGAAGTGTCGCTGCAAAGGGAAGGGAGTGAGGAAAAGGCAGAAATAATAAGTGAATGAGAGTGAAAGTCCAAGGCAATGACCAAGAGACAGAGCCAGTGGGTCAGATTTGGGCAGAAAAGGAGAAGACATAAAATCCAACAGCAGAGATGTTCAGGTTTGGACCCATCGGAGCAAAGTGGAGGTATTTTGAGTGTAGGAACACCATGTGATCTCCTCCTCTGTCTTTCGTCCTCTAGGGGGGCTGGGGATGGGAGAAAGATATGGGATACTGTGTTCCCAGCCCAGTATCCGGGGCAGGAAACCTCCCCTGCATTTCTTGGCAGACCTGGCTGCTAGGCCCGTCTGGTGTTGGCCTACCTCAAACCTTGCCCCCGCAGACCCCAGGCCTAGAGACCACAGCATGTCTACTTGTTGCCATGGGGGATGACCTTGAGTCATATTTTTTGCTATAGAAATGAGAGAGGGGGGAGGTGGTGGCTGAGGGCATTAAGATGTGATTTAGATTTAGTTTCAGTATTACTGACTGTTAAGGCCCATGTCCCGTGTTAAGGTTGCTACGCTGGTCTTTGATTTCAGAAGTAGATAAAGGCTGGCTTCTTACTTTTAGTCGATAACTGCCTGTGTTGGTTTTGTTGCCATAATATCGTGACATCTTGTTAAAAATATCTGTTTATTGGGTGAAGTGTTCTCGAACAGTGATGTCTTGCTTAACAGCCGTGTTGCCTAGTTTTCAAGCCATATCACCGTCCCTTTGTCCTCCTGATAAGAGAGTCAGCTCATATATATGTAATATAAACATAACATGATATGTATTGTAGAAACGTTGACATGATATAAATGAAATGTAAAAACTTAACGTATCTATGATTTGCAAAAAGAAAAATACCTGTGAACTCAAAAACTCGATAGACCTGTATTGCCTAGTTACACTTGCTGAGCTATGATTGGATACTTGCTGTGCGAGGGTGGGGTATAGACAGCCCATATGTCGCAGTAAATAAATAAGCTGTCCAGAGTTATTCTCCACTTTGGCTTTGCCAAGTGTAACCCAGGTTTTTCTAATCTCTAATTACTTTCAGTTTTAACACATCAACCTGTGTTTTAACCAACTAAATGCAACTCAGTAGCAATGTCAAATTTGTGAAAATCAGCTGCCATGTTGACTGCTTGTATCAGTTAACATTCCCTTTGTCCCACTGTCCCTCTGACTGTTAAGGATGTTAGGAATGCGTCGTGACCAAAATATGGCAGGGGTTGTGCTTAATGGGGCCTCGGGATGTAACATGTGGTTGGCACCCCCGCTTTCACTGGTAGTGACCTTCTCAGACCAAACTACAGAGAGAACAGATCAGAGGGTGGGAGAGGGGTGAGCAGGAGACTGGGGAGTTTAGAAATGGCCAGTACAGTCCTGATACAGTGTGCCATATAGTCTGTTTGTACATCATAATTTGTATAGAACATCACGTAAGACCTTTTAGACTTAGAGTTCCTTTTTATGGTTGCCGATGGTAAAAAAAAAAAAGAAGAAGAAGAAAAAAAGCCTTTTACAGCACTTTCAGCTTCATGGGGAAAGAGTGCTCACTTAGTCTTGACTAACAGCAAGTTTTGTGTTTCACTCATTCTTACTTTATTTTTTGTACACCAAGAAGATGCCATTGATATAATATGAGCTACAATTTTGATAGTGTCCAGTAAAAATTAGTGTAGATTTAAGTTCTGAACAAAAGTACTCTGACATGTGACAAATGGTATGTTTTGTACTGTAGCTTAAGGGCTCCCGACAAGACCAGTCTTTGCTGTGACAAAATACGTTGGGATTTTTTAAATGTTTTTTTTAATGCCTTTAAAAAGACCCATTTTATGGCAGGAAAGAGCCTCTCAAAACTATTAATAATTGTTATTACAAAAGTGATCCATATACTGTTTCCACCATGTTCAGACTTTGTTAGGCTTAGGCACGTCTTGTTGGGGTTAGTGAAAGACTGCGGTTTCAGTTAAAGTAATTGACATGTCATTGACAGAATGACTACTCGGTTAAGGGTTTGGGTAGGAAACAGGAAACAAACAGCGGTCTCCCATGTCAGTCGTTGTTGACACATCCGTCCTCCCCGACCAACAAGTTTACAGCATGTGTGACAACATTACGCTACTTCTGCCTTTGCCTTTCACAGCCCCTAGAAGTCCATGTAAACAAAATTTGAACATATGAGTACATTCTCATTTACTTTTACAGTGAGACAATAAAAGTGAAGAGGGCTGAGGAGGGCTGAAGTGAAAGGTTGATGTGGATGTCCTAGCGAAAGATCAGGGAAGGTAGAACATGCAGCAGAGCAGGGAGGTGGTGATTAGGAAGACCCAGACGGTGGGAGCCTCTAAAGTTCGAAGCAGGCCACCACAAGGTCAAAGCAAGGAGGAGAATACACAATGTTCAGGGCACACAACACAAGTCCTTGGAGAAGAGGTCCAGCTGAAAGAGGCTGAGAATCCTTCAGGGTAAACGAGGGATTAAAGCGGACAGCTCTGGACGGGGCTGCGGAGCGTGTGCGCCATAATTGAATTTCACGCTCTCTGCCTTCTTCTGAAGTCGTGTAGCAAAGCGATCATTTGAAAAGAAAGCTATTAGTCAAGCCCTCTGCTAAGCTCAGAGCTGTGCCATAGGAAATCTGGGATTACCCAGGCAGCAGGCTTCGGTGTACTCGGTCAAAACACAAGTGTCACGATGAGCTGCAGGAATGAGGGACAGCAACAGTGTATTATGGGCTGTGAAACGGTGATTAACACATCACTTATCCTGTGGATGTTCCATTTTTCTCATCTTTCATCCCCCTTTGGTTAGAGTTCAGACATTGCACACTGTTTTTCCATTCCCTGGTCTGTTCTTCATTTCTCATCAGTTACCTTCAAATGTGCAAATCAAGGCCTGAAAACATTACCACCAGGTACATGTTAGAAAGCAAAGAACCCATACAAGGAAGGAGTCTTTAATTAAGTTTACAAAAAGAATGTTTTCTTTTGCCTGATGTAGGTTGTAATATTGGGTATAAAATGTTTTTGTAACAGATTGCAGGCTGCCGAGAGACATCGCACACTTAGTTCTAAACTAAAGATTGTTGTGCTGCAGGAGGCAGTTGAATTCTTTTCTGTGGAGTTTCAGACAGCAGCATCAGACCTGCAACAAACACTGTCACTACTAGTGTCGGGCCATCGGTGA
Source organism: Hollardia meadi (assembly GCA_037974645.1). Classification (NCBI taxonomy): domain Eukaryota; kingdom Metazoa; phylum Chordata; class Actinopteri; order Tetraodontiformes; family Triacanthodidae; genus Hollardia; species Hollardia meadi. Next base: position 24,639 of record JBBPCS010000118.1, read on the forward strand.
GCGTCTGTGGCCCTAGTTTTTGTGGTGTGACCAGCACCGTTGGCACTAGTCGGATCTTGTTGGTGGCTTTTCAGCTGATTGAGCATATTGAAATGGCGATGGAGCCCATCAGTGAGACATGATTTTCTCGCTCCTTCACTGTAAGACTACATCACCTTTTTCTCTATGAAATCCGCACCTAAATGACACAAGAAAAGCTTAATTTGGACTGCCGTTAAAAGGCACACAAAAAGGGAAAAAATGCATTGTGATAACATGCAAAATGACTTGTAATTCAGACGCCATTTCATTAGACCAAGCTGATTTATCATTAGTAATTAGTTGAGATGTTGTTGCCTTAGTTTTTTCCTGTTTATTTGTGACTTTCAATTTTCACTGTCCCTTGCAATCCAATACTTGTCTTACATTAAAACTTTATGAAACAACATCAAAACAAGCAGTAGTTGTAGTTTCCTTTCTGTAGAAGTAAGAAAGCATTACTTTTTTTTAACTGATTGCTGTCTGTCTAACATGAGCTGTACTTGGACAGCTGTATTGCCATATCACTAAGAATTTAGTTACGAATCCTGAATGATGTAGCCAACTTTGGCAGATCTGACAGAGTTTAAAAAATGCCATCAAAGAATGTGTGTCTGCTCACATTTTCCAGGTAAAGACATCGAATAATGACCAAAGTTTGAGCTGATGGTGGGAATTAATGTTGACTTTAAATCTTGTGTGAAGAACTTCATGATTGCTCCAGAGCCAACAGGGAAGCAGCTCAATAGTCATCATAATGATCATTAACATATTGTTTGCAGGAATGTGATATTATTGTTTATCAGGGTTTGTTTTTGCAATTCATTTCTAAAATAATATTTTTCTTATTTAAAAAACAAACAAACCAAAGGCTTGATTGACAGGTATGATAAAGAAAGACCAGAATGGAGCAATTATTCAGCTATTTACACATGTTGAGAATCTTCCATCAGGCAACATATTTAGTTGTTGTTTTTTTTTGTCCTGACTTCCAAACACACAAAGAGCTACAGTATGCTCCTGCGAAATGCTGACTGACATGTGCAATGAATCAAGCCTCACAGTGAAAAAGGAGAGCTCTCACGAAGTGGAGCGGTGCTGTTTGTTTGGTTATTCAGAAACTGGTCAAATAAACATGGTAACGGTGCATTAATCAAAGACAGAACTGTTGCTTTTCACTTCCATTGTCCCAGAACCTACAGCAGCACAGATTACATTGTTACATGGCAGCTCTGGATATAGTGTTATTATAATAGCTGGCATTTTTATGATCAGCTGTGAACCGACAGTACAGTGGGAGAAAGGTAGACATTTGAACCTAGATATATCTTGTAGATCATTTCCACATAGATGGTGAAAAAGCCTTAACATTTTGAGGCAACAAACATAACAAATAAGATAAAAAATATGAAAAATGTCTGAAGTTAAATTAAAGGTTTGCTTGTGACTTTGCCCAATTTAGAATGTTCACTTGTATCAACTCACTGCAAACTGGGCTGACCAATAATTTTCTTCTTTTAAAAAAAAAAAATTTACTCTCACAACTTTAAATTCTTTTAATTTGCTCTTCTTTCTGTCAATTTAACGTAACTAAAATCTACAAGTACCTTAGGCCATATACTTATCAATCACCACTCATATTAATATTTCATTAGTTCATACTAAGAACTGTTATATACATATAACATCTGCTTCATCCACAAAAGCATGGCTAACATATTTAATGGTTATATTCACTCACAGCACTTGGTTAGTTTAGAACAAGGTGGTGGTCTTGGTTAAATACTGAAAAAGTCAAAAGCACATAAGGCGTGATGTGTTTACTAAATTAGCATTTCACTGAAACAACACATTTTTCCAAAGTGATATGTCGCTAACCACAGGCAGAAATTGGGGGACGAATCCCAACTTTCAGTATCAAAATCCTACACTCAAAGTATAGCAATTACATTTATCCGCAGTATATAATCGTAATTTCAAAGAGAATGGGGTGGCACAGACTTTCAGAAAGTGGTCCAGAGCGGCGACAACATCATCATTGCTGTCAACATGGCAACCACTGTGCTCCTTCTTCATCTATGGGAAGAGTTAGCAATCTAAAGGTGCCAAATCAGGTGAATGGGGCTGGTGCTGGATGAGTTCAAATCCATATTCTTGGATGGCAGCCATCGCCACTGTGGCCTTGTGGGCTGAAGCGTTGTCCTGGTGGAAGGGCACGACTCTTGTAATTTTCTCCCTCAAGACATCAGCTTGTGACCCCACCTGTGTTCCAGGTAGTTCACCAACAGCACTCCCTTTGCATTCCATGAAACGGAGGTCAGACCTGCAGACCTCACTGATTTGGTCTCATCCATGGTTACGACCTGCTGGAAAAATCCCTCAGGACCTGCTTAAAAAATGGCAAGATTCTCCCTTGACACGTTGTGCCAAATCTGGACCCAGTGATTATTTGGAGATCATAGTGGATAACTACATGAAAACATTCCTGGGAGATGCCCAGCTCCATGGCAATGTACCGTTGTGTTATTCGTCGATCTGTCAAGATTATGTCATGGATCTTGTCAATGTTCTCTAAACAACTTAATTTGATGAGACATGACTGAACTTATCATTATAAGTTATGAAATGGTTCTCAAAGACATATTTAGATGATATAAGACTGACTTGGAGCTGACAGACTTCAATCGTAATGAACCCAGAACCAACCCCAACTAACTATACCGCCAGATCTGTGACTTTGTGAAAAACATCTAAAGATTTTAACTTAACAGGGCTCTATTACTTTTGCTGAAGCAATTCTAACAAATGGCAATCCTTATCTATACCGAATAATATAGATTGGCCTTTTTTTTAAGAAAGTGTACAACAATAATTTTACTCATCCACAGTAGCAGTACTTACAAGTCGGGGTGAAGCTCAGAAACTTTTTATTTGGGCTGAAAGTGAAATTTCAAAAATGCAGAAACCAAAGCGGTTTACATTCAAGTCAACAAACGGTTTGTTGGCCTTTGGATGATGATCTGAAGGTGTTTTAGAAGTGCTGCGGAGATACAGGCCAGACAGGGGAACACACTCCGCACCACACACAGCCACAAGACAAAAGAGCTTTCCTGTGAAAAATAAGGTGACTAAAGGCCTTCTGTCTGTTTGTGTGGAGCACTGCGAGGACTAATGCAGATGTCTCCAAACAGTCTGTCCTCAGCTCTCGCACCTTTGATTCGAACGGGTTGTAGACTGATTTTGTTGTCTCCGTGTTTAACTTTGTTAAGTTCTTGTGAACAAGACTAGTAACATATTTTTTCTCTCTCTCTCCAGCCCACCTCAGAAGAATCTCAACACTAGAATGTTATACACAACATTCTTCCATGTAGAACTATGTGCAAGTTGGTCTTTATAATTTTGGCTTCAGATTGGGACAGCAGAGCCAGAAACTAGAGCATTACTTAGAGCTAATGAACTTGTTGAAACGCTATGTCCCAAGCTCTTATTTTTCACTTTGAGATATATATTTTATGCTTACACACAAAACTTGGAAGTCTTTCTTTGTCTGTTTATGTTGCTGTAAAAGTGTAGTATCTTAGGATTTTGTGTATTCATATATTTCCTTGCAATCAGTTTAATGTAGCAGATATTGTATGAGGATATTTGATGTCAAGGACCATTTCAAGCGGTGTGGTTATGAAAATGTCTGTGTCTGACAGCAGAATGAGAACCAGCAGGTTAGACTCATTTGCTAATTAGCAGCCAATTAAAAAGCTGAGGTTTTAGCGTGACACCTCAGTGTTTGTTTCCTGCCGGTGAGTGTGCAGCACTGATATGACCCCGCACCACTATCCAGGGTTATGCTGTGGATCGCTGCTCACTGGCCCTGTAAACACAGAGGGCCTTCACATGACACACACACACACACACACACACACACACACACACACACACACACACACACACACACACACACACACAC
>JBBPCS010000118.1:28720-52241 GCA_037974645.1 Hollardia meadi
ACACACACACACCCACCCACACACACACACACACACACACACACACACACACACACACACACACACACACACACACAGTGCTTAGTGTGGCTTAATATGCCCAGTGGCTTCAAATAGACTAAATCCAACAGGAAAGCTTAGATTTAACTTATTCCATTAAGACCGGTTCTTTCCAGGCAATATTAATTTGTCTATTTTCTTGTGTTTTCCTTTCGTCGTGTTTGTAAGTAACACTGATTACAACATAATCAGATTATAATATAATCTTCAAAAACAATCAAACTTTATTTAACCCTTTTATTTATTTATTTTCGACTTTTGAACTTTGACAGAAATTAAAGGTCCAATGTGTAGGATTTAGTGGCATCTAGCACTGAGCAGTTTGCAACCAACTGAACACCCCTCGTCTCAGCCTACCCGAAGGTTGCACAGATCGGAGAAGTTAGCCATGAGGGCTTTCTGTCAGAAAGCATGTTATAAAGAACAAAAACGATGTTGTGGCCAGGCTTTTTCATTCCTTTTTTAAATTATTTTATTTTTTCGGTCGAGGTTTGGTAATACTTGGTTAACTTTAGCCAAAGAAACTACTTGGTTACATTTAGGAAAATATCATGGTTTGAGTTTACAATGCACCCTTTCACAGCGTTAAACACGTGTAACCTCTCCGTAATGCAAAAAAATGCGAAAGGCAGTGTTTGGCTTGTCTGTTCTGGGCTAGAAACATTGTGGTGAAACATGGAGGTCTGTGGAAGAGAACCTGTTTCCTCTACAGATATAAAAGGCTCATTCAAAGGTAACGAAAGCACAATTATTCTTAGTTTCAGGTGATTGAAAACTAATGAAAATGCAGTTATGACTATTCTATTGTGTTTCTGCCAGCAGTTCTCCCTAGCCCTACACACTGGACCTTTAAGTGCACTAGTAGTTAAGGATGTGAATAATAAACAAAATGAAGGTTAAAAATTATTTTTTAAAGATTTTAGCCACTCCTGCGCAGGCTGTACTTTATGCCATTTCAGAGTGGCATATAAACATAGATTTCTTCAGATGCATTACTCACATGAGGATCATTATTGACACTACAGAAGCAAGTGTTGTCTGCATCTGAATCAATTAATCATTACTAGTGCTCTATCAAACCTTAATTAACTCATAGTTTCAGTTCATTACATTTACCTGAAGTCCTGTAAGAACACTCATTCCTTCATCTCCATCTCATTTGTGTACAAAATAAGAGCTTAAAGGTGAAATTATTTATCATTATTATTATTTCCTCTGTTATTAAGGAGATTAAATGATGTTTAGTTAATTAATGTAGTTGGGAAACACTACCAACAAATGCTGGCTATTACAAACAGGAAATTACAGATTAGAACATATCTGGTTGGGTTTAGTGACTTTACTGTTGGCTGAACAACATTCATCCTTGTTTTAATTGAACATAGTAACAAGTTAGAGCTACTAAACAGTGATTTAACTATATTTACATTAGCTATAGAAACAGGCTAATTTAAAGGGGAACTCCATTGATTTTACACACCAGCGTCTGTGTTAGGGAGTCTTACTGCATATGAGAAAGAAGTTGTATAAAGTCTAGTGTTTCCAGAAGAAGCTGCATGAAGTCTGATAAATTTCCTCTTGGAATGTCACTTGAGTCAATATCGATTGTGTCTGAAGACTACATGTTTGAAAGTTTTAAAAAAAATGAAATGAAACTGAGGGTTTAAAATTAGAAAGATGTGAACTTCACATGTAGCCCGCACCTCATTTCTGCTTGAGGCTAGCAAGTCGAGGCTACATTAGCTACTGCTAGCATAACACACCTGAATCGCCAACTGAACTGTTGGTAGTCGAGTTGCATTGTGGGTAATGCAGGTAAAGGGTTTTGACCACTGATTGTATATAAAAATGGATGACAGGAGAGCTCCTCAAAAATTAAGCCCTGCAGTATAGGTCATAAATCCCCCTCCCACCCACCCCCACCCCCCAATGTTATTAGATTCATTTTTCATTTATTTTTCTGATCAGTTTGATTTTGTTGTTTGATGCTATAAAAACGAGGTGAAACGTCTTGATTGACAACTGAGCCCTGCTCGCGAACTCGATGCCATGGCTCCTCTGACAAGCGCTCGTATCCGGGATATTTTGGCTTCATTTTTGCAAAATGCTAGGAAGTGGAGACACGTCGTCCACCTTTATTTATGTTGATGTTTTGACAAGGAAGACAAATGCATTGAATAAAAAAGACTATATCTCTGGTTCTGCTGCAGTGCTTTTGATCTTTGTATCAGTCAGTCTTGAGTTGGACAATGTTATAGCAGTGCAGTGATAAATATGTGGAGGACTTGGTCTTTGTCTTTCCTGGACTAAGTCCATTTCATATTACATTGCTCATTATATGAAGGTTTTAGAGCTGTGTTTCGAGTGACATGAGTTCTTTTGGTTGGATCAAAGAAACTGAGTTGTATTTTAGGTAAGGTTCGTTCTTGTGGCAGATTGGGACAGGACAGGAGTTCTTTGTTTGCAGTGTAATGTTATAGGTAACAAGTTATGTCTTTTCTTTTTGGTGTGTTATAAATCCATGTGGGCTGGACACTTGCATGTGCATGACACAAATACACTGAAACAATCTAAAAGGCACATCATATTGTAGTACTTTCTATCCAATGCTGTCGTCTCAGACACATTCCTCTTGTAAGTGATTTTTCTACTCTGCTCTCACACTCCAATCACAGAACTCAGATTACTTTTTAGTGTGTTCATCCTCATAAAACACAACAGGGATTATCTTTCTTACATCCTAAATATCATCACCACATCTCATCGCAACTCTGTACACTCAGTTTACAGCCCTCCCTTAATTTCACCGCTTCATCTGATCGCTCATCTTTTCCTCCCTCTTGTCCTCCCCACCATTTTCGCCCCCTTGTCTCCCTCCCCCTCCAAGCTCCTACCACCTCAGGGCCCGGAGGGCTTATTTGGGTGCTGCCTCCCAATAGGGCCCATCCAAGCTGCATCAAATTCCGCTGGCGCTGGCTTTGCTTGTCTTGGAAATGCACAGAAATCACAAAGGGAAAGAGCAAAGGAGATAAGATGTTACACGCGTCAGAACCTTTCTTTTATTTTCCGAATAGCCAGAGCTCATTAAACATATGTGACAGCGCGCCAGGGCCTCCTCCGTTTTTTATGGGTTTCTTTCATGAAACCTGGTGTTTCTTCACACCCTGCAACCTCACTGCACAGATATGAGTCTCGTTTTCTGGCGCGGCTGTCCTCATCAGGATGGTATCGCTTCCCGCGCGACTATCTACAACCTTTTGGCGAGATAGCGGAACATTTTTAAAGCACACACAGCGTAAAACAACAGACCGAAAGAAGCACATATTTTACAGTTTGCGAATCTTTGAGCCTTGCCAGTTAGACAAAACACAATCACCATATTAGTCCTCTCTTATCTTCACTCATCACAAATAGATATTTTTCAAGCTCTCTGTCCAAAGTACAGCTATTAATTATATTAGCAACATACAACTGACACAGCAGGCTTCAATTTAGATGACATCATTCATTAGAAATCCCGACTGCACTTATCTGCATTAGATCTCTCTAAACACTCAGAGATGCTGAATTATTCCCTCTTGAATAAATATAACAAAGTGTTGAGTCTATGAGGTTTGTATTTTGAGCTATTTGGATGCGTGAAGGCGTGCACTAAATACTAAACGGCCAGCTCGTCCGACCACATCTTTGACAAAAAACACTGTCTACATGTTTCTCTTACAGTCTGTGCTCTTATAAAACAGTGAAAGTACACAGGCTACATTGATCTGGAGCCTCAGGAATGGAAAAAAAAATCCCTCTTGGCTGTCTGTTTCAAGTGTTTTGAAGCTGATGTGACACCTATTAAACAAGAACAGCATCTTGCTGGTCTCCTTTCAGCTATCCGTGTGTGACGAAGCCAGCACCGGCTTAGATCTAAAAGACACGCTGCGCTCCAGGAACCAGCACCATCAATTCCTTTTTTTTTTCTTTTTTTTTTAAAAACCATTTGAAGATATACATCTATTCATAACCTCCTGTAAAAAAAAAAAGGACATTTGGCGAAAAAACACACATGGCCCTCGTCAAACAGCTACATAGGTGCTCCTGCAGTGTGTCACGTTCGAATGTTTGGGTGGAGGAATGTGCTGGTGTGTATCTCTGTGTGTCTGCCGCTCTCCTGATGATGAAAAGTCACAGTGGAATGCGACATTTTGCCATAAAATGCAGTGTTGTAACACAGGTTGTCATGCTCCAGCTACATCGGGATGAGTCTACATGGGGTTACAGCAATTTATCATTGTCAAATTCATTGAGATATCTTATATTATTTATCTAGACAGTCGGGATCATGATGGAGATGTTTGGTGGGCTGCTATAGGGCTTCGTTACACTAGAGTTTCAGTGTTAGATTCTTTTATCATTGAGCTGATGGGCCGCAATAGAAGCCAGCTATTAAGGCCTTATTCTGCTTCAACTGGTGTAGGATCATCGAACAGTATCTGACAGAAAGATGTGCCATCTCACACTTTTGCTTGTAGAGGTGGTTGGACGAAACTTTGCACAAACCAGTTTGTTCGATACAAGCAGTAATAAGAATAGTAATAATAGAATACTTAGAATGAGTCTTTTATATTTGCAAAGGGAATCCTCTTCCACCATGTATCTAGAGTAGTTCAGACCAGACAAGCCGAACACTGGCTCAAGAGTTTTTCACTTTTTAGCGGCCACCATAGGGAAGGGTGAGACGAGGGCTGTTCGGTCGGTTCCAATCTTCAACCACACCACTAGATGTCACTAAATCCTACACACCTTTAAAATAGCAACATCTAGTTAAGCTAGATTCCACAGTACAACAATGACAAAGTCAGTGATATTTAGCTATTTGTATGGCACAATTTAGCATGCCAATGTAAATGGACACGAAAGCTGTGCGCGCATCCGCTTCCCTGACTCATGCTAACATCTAGGTAGCTGTTGTGATTGGTTTCATTTATGTGAATTGAACTTGATGTCAAATATCACTTTGGATACTGCCTGGGGAAGAGGATCATCAATTTCTGTACTTATTGAGCATTCATTCTGCATTGAATGGCTATTCTTTTATTTTTGCTAAATGTGACTGTCATAATGCTAATTTGACTGTCCATTTTCAGTAGCTCTTGAAATTAAAGTGCTTATTATAACTTTGGCCTTAATTTTATAGTTTGTCCATCATTTCATTGCTGAGATCTGGGAATGCAGCATTGTTAGTAAAAAGAAGTTGGACATGGCAAGAATAATATGAACAGAAATAGAAATATGAACAGTAAAATTATTGTCCAAACTGTCTGTTGAGAACAGTCATCACAGTATAGCTTTTCTGGTTCCACATGTCCTTTCACACGTTCACATAGTTGTGCACATCCAATTTTCTTGTGCGATGAGGGCTTTCGCGTGCATCCAAATGACGTGTTTTAGATAACCTGGCTAATCTGTTAGAGTGTCTTCAGCTGATTTGATAGTCTGACTGCTCATTTATGACTTTGTTTTCATAATTGAGGAAAAGAGAATTATACATATGGCCAAAACTACAAAAATAACTCATCGGAATCTGTGAAATTTAATTTGTTGTTACTGTGTGTCTTTCTACATTACCCTCGTTTTATTCCATTTGTACTGGAGGAAAGGTATCCTCTTTCTGTTTTGTATCATGAAGCAAACTTACTTTGTGCTGTAATTCAGCAGATGTAGAAAACCCACTGGAACACTTGTATTTGTGCTGATATATGTATGTATAAGAAACAATGTAACACTGTTCATTTTAGTGCTTTTTTTTTTTTTTGCAATATCTGTGCAATGTTCATACTGTATTTCATATAAACATGGCATATTTCAGAGTTATCTTAAAATGAAAAGAGGTCAAACATTAGTAAAGCGACCTTAGAAAGAACATTTTTGTGAATATTAGATTGTCTCAGCGAGGACTTCTGAAAGCCATGTAAAAGCAGTGAGGTAATGGATGGAGAGCTCCGGTGGAGTTGCCAGGTCTCATTCTGGAGCCCACGTTGGATTCAGGTCTTAACTTGGGGGGACATAAATAGGCAGCAAGTGTGTTCGCTGCCACTCATAATTAGTGTCACCCCACCACTGCCGTTTCCTAGACCGCGTCAGTTTGTTTTCTCGACTAAATGCATTTCAGAAGAGCGTTACATCAGCACTCAGTGCCTCGAGGAATCTGCACGACACGCGTCTCATGTAGTAAAAGTGATTGAATGCCATTTCATATTAGTGCAGCGAAATGGATTTCAAAAATTGCCCCGAAAGAGGGAATCCTTCATATAAAACATCAGCTGCTACCATGGTCATTATAAAGGTGTCACGAAGAAATTCACATTGCAAGTTGCAGACTACAGTTGACATAAAGCAGGCGTTTACATTATGTCTGGGATTGCAAGGTTTTTTATTTCTTTCCATACTCAGAGGTAGTATATGACCTGCACTTATAATACCTCAGCCCACAATCATTCAAAATGTAGCAGTTCTGAGTTAAAACAAACCTGAGTTTGAGGAGGACAAATAGACTTACACGTTGAGGCTCTAGTGTTCAAATTTGTTAACACGGTCTGTGTTACATGAGAGTATGTGTGTGCAATAAATGGAGATTACCTAATCCAGGAGTGTATGACTGATGCATGAAATAGATGAAATATGTTTGTAACACAAATCTATATTTAGTCCGATGATAATAACATTTCCCTGCTTTAACGATGACTGTTTTGTGGTGACAACGCCACTGTGAGCATTAGCCAGAATACTTTTTGACTCCCAAGCACCTAGTGTATTATAAATATTGCTTCTGAGGGATGTGGTTTCCTAGAACTGACATCATGGAGACGCGTTATTATTAGGAATATCTACGAAGAGTTTAAATAACAGATCAATGTAGTCCTATCTTTTCTTTTACTCTGAGCATGACTGTGTCTGTTCATTTGGGTCAGTAAACATGAGGCATTTTTGGGCTGCAATGTCCAAACACAAATAAAACATCACTCACATTTACTTCAAATGACGTAAACTGTGTCTATGACCACCAAAAACTATTTAAATAATATTTAAAAAACCTTGTTATTATCATTCCTGAAGTAATACAAATGTTAAATAAAATATCCTGTGCCTAGGAATGCGATGTTTTGATGTGCAGTCCATTTTCTTCAAATATTAGCTGAAAAAGACAAAAACTGAAACTTCAGGTCGGAAAGCTGTATTTTAGGTGACAAGACTCAGAGGTGAAATGTCACTCCTAACTTTAGAGATACAGAAATAACAAACAGCAATAACAAACAGTATGTTGTAATTATGTATTTATAAAAATATACCTATATGTAGTTACTCAAAACCTCCAAATCTCTCTGTTTGGCTGACATTGTGATTACTTTTATACAATACTTTGAGAACATTTTGAGGTTGTTTTTATTGTTTTATTTCTTACAAGAAGCATCTTCTATGTCATTGGGGGCCTGTTTCCACCAAAGACCTTTAGGTATAGTACCCTTGCAAACCGTATGTGACTCGTAATTACTATACCTAAACCCTAGACTTGTTTTGCACTTCCACTGCAGACAGTACTGTTTTGTAAGTGGGGTTAACACCTTTCACTTTTCCAGCAGTTCAGGCAGCATTACTGCCAGATCAACAACATAAAAACATTTTCCTCTGCTGTGTTAGTATCTTTGGTCAGTTTTTCGCCACTGCTCTCTCTTTCTATCATTCGCTCAGTCGTCTGCCAGCTCCAGCTTTTAGTATCAGATCAGTCTGCTAGGTTCCTCGGGGGTAACAAAAAAAAACAGGACAGAATGGAGTGGTTCTATTGGTTCCCTGCACAACTTTTGACAATGGAAACGCAAAAATAACCATTCTAATAACTGTTACTAACCGTTCTAAGACTGCTTGGTGGAAACAAGAATTTAGTGTCATAGGAGAGTTAAAAGACATACCTACGAAATAATTTCAAAAAGATAGATTGATCGATATTAGTGTTGGTTTCTCACACTGGCACCACCCAAAGAAGATCAATGGCCTCGGTAGAGACACACTTAAATATACTGGTGTCTAATTGTGCGGATAGTTTTGGTTTCACTGGTCCAGGCTTTGAGGTATCTGTCCCTGAGATCCCTGGTGTGACCTCAATGCCATGGAGGTGAATGGAATTGTGCAAAAGCTTGACCAGGTCTGGATTCCACTATATATTGTTTGGATTGTTTGTTGGGTGAACCAATTCTTGAATGTCACAGAAATACATGGAAGCCACTGGCTGCCTTAAGGGATGGAGACCAAGGCAGGGCCACAAGCAGTTATTTATTTTTTGATTCATCTCTTGATTACTTTCTTAAAAGATTAAAGACTTCCTATGCTTGGAAATGCCTTCATTATTACGGTCATATACATTTCCAAATTGCAATTTCCAAGTGGTATTACTTTTGGCGCAAAAGGCGTGCTTTCCGTTTTCTTCAGAGTAGCACCTACAATGACTGGATCAAGAGTCAGCCTTTATTTTCCTGGAAGGTTTCGTGCCTGGTGGCAGACAGAATTGCATAGTGAAAGGGAGGTTTATAGGAAACCAATCTAAACACTGATGGCGTCATTATTCTAAAGCCATTACATTGTGCAATCTGCATTTACTTCATAATGAGACGTCAAAGCAAAAAACTTGTCCACTGCCATTTTGATATTTGGTGGCGGCCTAGGTCAATTCACAGGTTTAACAATGGCATTCAGCTAGCTAGATGACATAGCTTTTCAGCAAGCACACTGAGGAAGCCTCAAGCCTTCTCTTTTATAATAGAGGCTTGACTTGACTTGTTGCATTGAAAATTGGGTCTTCTTTTCCAGCTTGGATTGGCCCTGTTCTACATGGTGACACACGGCAGGACAAAAACGAGGTGAACACACAGTAGCCTCTTAGCTCCCAGCCTGACAAACAAAGTCAGTATAAATTGTCCACACGGTCTTTTTGAGACAGGATGCTGAAGGAAGCTGGGGAATGCATGGAAATGCTTGAATGGAAAGTGGCAGAGTGGATTCCAGGGAGGTCTGCGGCTGTTTTGCTGCTGATGGGTATGGTGCGTTAAAGCTTGTCACACAAAGCCCAGCAGAAGTACACTCTCTGTAAACTTTCCGGGTGCTTTTTAAACACAGAGAGTGCCAGCCTACCCAACCAGAGACGGAGCGGGAGGCACAGCCAAAATGTCACAGTAACACACGGTCCACACACACTCGGCGACCTTGGTGTGCTAGATTATACGGTCCCTTTGTATTTATGTTACCTTATGTATTTAGATTACATGGCTTCTTTGTATTGAGTAAGTTAAACACACAGGCCATTATTCATGATGCCAGCAGGGAGCCTGTTCAGCAGCATGGAGGCAGCTGGGCTGAGGGGCAGTGATGTCAGATAATTGCAGGTTATTGAAGGACAGGTAGACTGTTGGCAGACTTCAGTGAACGTCACCATAACACACATTGCATTTCAGCAATTTCCACTGTCACTTTCTAGAATAAATAAATAGATAAAAAGGAATAATCAAAGCTGTTTTATGATCTCTTACAGGGGTGACAGCTTGCTACTGTGTGTGAATATGTGTATAATGTGTCAAAATAATACTGACTAATATCGAGCTGCATCAGCAGACAGATCACACAGGACCCTGGGACCAATTGCACCATCCTGCCCTCACGTTCAAACCAGGTAGTATTGCAATGCCTTTCAAAGCTTTCACAATAAGATTGCAGGTGCAGCATGCTTTGATCCAGGGCTGGGTTTGGGTGCTCAATACCTTTAAGGTATCGACCGAAATAAAAACTTCTCCAGTCAAACGATTCCTCTATTCCATTACAGTTTGTACCCAGATCTAGAAAAATGACTATTGAACACGGTGTATTTGACTGAGTCGGCACTTCAGTGGTGACATTTTACTCAACGGAATGCTTCCATTCACATGATGGGTTCCGAATTAAGTACTCAATTGGTTTCGGTATCACCTTAAGGGTACTGGTACAACCTGACATCTTACGCAGTCAGCAGCGGAGTAACGCATCACAAAGTCAGTCAACACAAAGATGCAGTAAACATGAATGCCACAGCAGGCGTCTACAAACATACAGTACATATAAAAGAGAGACCTCACAGAAAGTTTTGTTTACTGTGTACACAACACTGATTGTGACATAGGCTTTGTTCAGACTGCAGGCAAATCAGCGTTGTTTCTTCAAGACAGACTGTCTGCTCTGTTATTTTCAAGTGATCAGATCGGATTTGTGTGTTTAGACATCATCAACCTATCTGCATGAGTTGTTGTGGTAACAGCATAGGCTTCTGTAACTGCTGGTGGCGCTGCTTTCCAACGCGGGACACCCTGTCATCAAGTTTCTCGAACCAAATATTTTACAAAGATGTGTGAATGAAATTTGCTGTCTGATGTGAGCAGGCCTTAAATCATGTGTGATCCTCAACTTCATTGCATTGTTGTTCACTTTTAGAGTACTGTTGGTGAACTGGAAACATCTGGCAGTTGCACACCCCCTTACTGTCTACCAGTGTGAGGCTGTGTTAATGAAATCATATCTCACGCACAATTAATAATTAAACATGAAATAAACATCTCCCCGAAGTTCTCAGGACCCCGACATAAGACCACCATATGAATTGGCCGGTGTTTTATTGATGATGAGTCCCAGTTTCAGTGATAACACTGTTACCTTGAAAATTAGCAGTGTGTGGCCAGGAATCGTTGATTCTTTCATGTGTTTATTTCCTGCAAAGGAACCCAAAGCTCTTCAGATTGGTCCTCGGTGTTCCTGTGAGTTGGATCAGCTTCAGCCCAGTTCAGACGAGGTCATGGTCACTTCTCCTTGTGTTCCTATCTATTTCTCATTTTGTTGTTCCATTTTGTAGTCTCCTTTACTTTGAGCAAGGTAAAGAATGTGATGAATTCTAATCATGCTTTCCTTCACTACTATTTTCACAGTGGCAGTAAAATGTTTAAACTTGCAGATGGTTCTGGGTGTAAATCCTCTCTCAACATGTGAAGTGGATGACGTACAGGATGAGGCCTGATGCGCACAGGGCGGACACAGAGGTGCAAATCATGCACATTGCTCTGTGGCTGTGACAAAACATTTCAAACACACCATATAACTCTCTGCATGTCTGTTTTTGTGTCGTGGTGTGCATGTCGGAATTCCAATATTGACATTTGGTATATTTAGACCTTTGGCCTCCTCAGGTTGCCTTCCTCTGCAGCTCAGCTGGGTGCCGTAACATCTTTTGGCACCAGGGTGGGAGGGACATGGAGGGGAATCTGCTCAGGGCTCTTAACGTTGAAGTAATATTTCCTCATGCACCACGTGCCACTGCCTTTGAAGTATTTGGTGAGTTCTGAGGGCAGGATTGGAAGATGATGGAGTCATAGAAAGCTTGTTTTTCATAACACTCTGGACACACCTGGTGAACTGTAAAATATTAACGGATCCTCTTCCTTGGAATATTAATCTGTCTTGGCATGTGCGACCAGTCCAGAGATGACACAAGCCCCTGCTGCTGCACATCAGTCCAGCTAATTTCTGTTGAATGTGTTCATAAGTGGGTCTGGGACATCTTCCACTGTTTTCACTGTGAAAACTCTTGATGAAACGCCCGTGGCTCGATTCCTCATGTGATTGATGTGGATAAAGGCTGTCAAGCTAAACAATTTGAAGGAGGGGAATACTAGAAGCCCAGCTGCATTGACACAAGTCGGCCTGACTGCAGCTCTTCACTTACCCTCTCATACTAATCACTAAATTCACACACTTGCTGCAGCCATTTGACAGAAGTTTGGAAGATGTGTTGAAGCCACACTAAGGAAGATTGTTTTAGACAAAAATAATAGCACTGCAACAAAGAAATATACGTCACCAAACTGACCTTCTGCTGTGTTTGCATAAATGTGTTTCTGGTATTTGATTTAGGCAATTCGCCACATGAACAGACAGAATCAAATGAATCCTTAGCAACAGACAACTTCTAACCCACATACACAACAAGAGGGCATGATGTGTGTGGTTTACTGACATGACAGGGCATAATTTCTGTGTATTAAGGTGCTTAAAATTATCAGAATTTGGATCAGTTAACTGTCACTGTGGATATGTATTAGTACATGTATAAATGACTCAATTGAGGCTTGAGTCATGAATCTGATGACTCATGAATCATGGACTTTTTGATGGGAATGACTTAATATCCTTCCCAAATCCAAAAGTTATGTTATAATAAAGTGTGCCATAAATCAAAATCTGAATGTAAAAACACACTGGGGTCAACAAAAGCAGATGCCAACATGTTAAACGTTAGAAGTTACAAATGATTGTAATTGTGTTACACACCAAGACACATTTAATCAGTTTTCTAAGCTCTCTTCATTATTTCTGGATATGTATTATAACTGATACTCATTTAAAATGGCATGACTCGTTAAGGACTGAAAACAAGACTTGGTCTTAACTCAGGACTTAACTCAGAAGTTAATAACGAAGACTTAAAGACTTAATTATGAAGTGTAAAATATTGGCTTCACCTTGTGTGCTTACAGAAGGTGCAAAGTGAATATTATTTTAACATCATACATCAGAATGAATGCTTGAGGCAAATTAAGCACAAACAAATGGAGCAATATTGTAAAATTTTACCTGCTCATTGTTTATTTTTAATTTGCTGATTGCAAATTAATCTTACTAAACTAATTTGTGTCATAACTGTCTCCACAGCGTATCATAAATTTTTGTACCCAAACTTTGGTGTTGCCTCATACTTTTTTAATATTTTTTTTTTTTTTTTTTTTTTTTTACTGATTTCATAACAAATACCGATATTTTTTTTTTAAAAGTTTGATATGATTGTCACCTGAATTTGATGTTACCATGCACCTAAAAGTTCTGGTGTTACAGTAGACAAGGACCTTTGCTATGAAAAAGTGACGAGAAAATGAGGATAAAAAGCAAATGAGCTCCGGTCAGCTATAGATGGTATTTTTTAAAATATAAATTAGTGTACAGACTTTTATATTATTTATTTGTGTATTAGATTTTTTAAACATTTTTTAAACAATGATACCTCAATATAATGCACTACTACAATACTGGCGCATCTTTGCTGCGTTTTAAAAATCCTTCAGTTGATAAATTGAAACTGTTCTAAGAGAAACGTTGACTAAGACATTACTCCAATCTCTTTACCTATCAATATCCTTTCATGTTGCCATTCTTTCACAACGTGCAGCAAAAACAGTTATTGTAGGCTTCCCTTGTTTATTTGAAACATCTGACCTTTCAACTTTCTGCAACGCTCTATCTGCCATAACTTACAGCAGCTCTGTGTATGCATCAACTGTCACCCGCTGCTTTTAGGGGCCTTCTAGACTAAACCACATTGGTCATAAAATAGGTAAAAGTAACAAAAAATGTTGGGCTTGTTTAATGCAGTTTTCAAACGAATAAGCTTAATAATCCCATGTTTTATAATAAATACCAGAATGAGCTGAGGCTGAAAAGGTGCAGTGATCGCATACGCCATTTTACCTACATGTCTTATTGTTTTGTTTACATTCTTAAGCATTGCTGAGCAGTTGACTTTTAATTTTTACTTTCTTGTCATCGGCGTATTCTTCTGCCAATTCCTTCAGTTATTACCTACTTGTACTTTTAAGTTTGCATTGCACTATAACACTGTCATCGTTTATAAATCCCGTAAATGGGGGATGACAAAAAGGCCACTGGGCTTTTTTGGAAAGTTCTTCAAAAGCCCGGCTCTGTGTTTACAGGTTGAGAAAGGGCTGGGCTCGGGGATGTGGAGCCTGCAGTCTTTTACAACGTTGTCTTGTCTGTCACTTGACAGTTGACTGCCGTACAGCTATCCCCCCCACCCTCGCTCGGCAAACAGATCCTGTTATACTTTCCATTTGAAAAATCCTTGGGGTCACCAGTGTGTCTGACTGTGTTGGCTGAAGCCAGATGGGGGTTTTCCTATAAACAAGTGTACAGGCTGTATTTATACAGACTGTGGCACCTGACGCCATAACACTCATGACACTCTGTTTAGTGGCCAAAGTTGCCATAAGTCACTTTAGAGAATTAAGTAAATATTTTCATTATGACCATGCCATTGTTTATTATAGAATGGCAAAAGTTCTAAATCTTGCCAAATCCTCTGCTAAAAAATCATTTAATAACAACTTGTCTGAAGTGAAGCGCCACGTACATAGATCTGGGTCCGAAGTCGATTTTAGTTTCAAACAAATCCTGAAACACCACCTGTTTCAACGGCAGCGAGAGTAAAAGCTCAGGTTAGAGCAGCGTGTTACACAAACCATAGATTGAAAATGTTACCTGCTTCCTCCTATTTTTTTGCTGCATTCACAGGAGGATAAAAGCATACCTCTAGCCTGTCGAGAGGCACATTGTCTCGCTCAAATACAGTTTGTCACCCATCACGGATACAGGCTCACATTCCACTCTGCTAAGTATTATCATGCTGCTGGATTAAGGCCGCATGAGACATGTACAGTATTGGATGCTGGAATTATTGGAGATTACCGTTTGGCCTGATAGTGGTGTGAGGAAGCGTTCAGTCTTGGAGAAAAGCCTTTAAGATAAAAGCATTCCAGTAAAGAGTGTTGGTCAGTTAAACTTTTGGTGGAAGTTATAAACAATTGGGCCTGCATTAGAACACTTAACGCTAAGCTGGAAACAGCCAATTATGGTGCTCCCACCAAAATGTGCAAAACAAATGTTATTAATCAGAACTCAAGGACGAAATTATCATAATGAGCTCAGCTGGACGATCCCCCATATTGATTGCAACATAAATTCACAATCATCAGTTGGAAATCCTTGACTAACCCCAGTATAAATATTACAGGCCATGAAAGCCTCCCGTAAATTTGGCTCGGCTTCAGCTCGGCTGGTGGTCGCCTACAAGCGGAGCAGAGTGTGCGAGAAGCAGGAAAGAGACAAAAGGAAAGACAACATACCAGATGTGACCACTCGAATGAATAATTTATCAATGAAAGATGACCAGGACCGATGAAGAGATTCAGTAAAGACTAAATGTGTGAATCTTTGGCTCGGAATATACAGAGCCAGAAATAGAAAGTGCATTATAATTCACCATGAAATACTGCAATCTGTGCTTTTTAGTCCAAGTTAAATAAAACAAAAGCTCAATTACAGTGAGGCTGCTCATGAATGCCACAAGAAATCGCTTAATGACATTGTTAGTGCATAAGTATACTATAATAGGAAGTAGACTACTAGTAGTGGTCATATAATTTAAAAGTAGGCCTAGTCCCTGCATATTTTTCCTAACTATATCATTGTCAAATGAATGAGATGAAATAACCTCAGTGCCTTATGGTGCCAGAAATACTTTTTGTTTTTTGTTTTGTTCTATTTTAGTCTAAAATTCAGATGTTTTTTCATGTTTTTCAACAGGCCTGCATTGGTGTTGTTAGCAATTTAAGGCATTTTTCCTTTTGGAACTTTTGGAACTTTCCTACTAGTTAACATTTCACTCCTTAAGCTTAAAGTGGCAAAGTAGCTTTGAAAAAAAAAGGTAGCTAGTTAGCATAGCTTGCTTACGTTACTTGCTTACGTTTCATTCACACATCTTTGTTACTTGTGTCACTCAGCTGTACTCTTTGTTGATGTTATTTCATTGGCTGCTAATCATTGCAGCTCCTGCACACCAACAGTGCTGTGTTTGCCCCACATGGAGGACATGCTCTAGTTTTAACCATCTCTCTCTTCTACCCTGACCCTGGTTGTTGTGATGTCAAGTTACCAGACTGTCAGAACTCACAGCAATGGGTAGTCCTTTAACCTAACCACAACATGGAGTAATGTAAGGAGTGCTTAAAGCAGAGATGGGACTGCGCAACAACTAACAACATCGACCCCCAAGGTGAGGAGTACCTGGCTGCAGCCTGCAGAATGGAACATGGTCCAACATTGGAGTTTAATCCCACCCACCGTGGTTTGATTGGTTTAAATGTAGAATTTAGGCGGGGTTAAACGCTGATTGTGATTGAATACGAGCTGTAAGCATCGAGTGTCACAACGGTAGTTGTCACATTATTGTTATGTAACAGCAGATGGCTCTAATTACAATACTGTATTGTCCACGAGCTTCAACTGCAAACACTATGAAGAGGAAGCCGCTCAGTGAAATTCAAAGTGATTCATTGTTGCAGTTGTAAAACAATTCTTTGCCATATTTGCTAAATTCATCCAAAATTGATCCATAATCGAAAAATTAATTAATTTAAGCAGCATACTTAGTTTTTTTCATACTCAGTATTTTCAACTTTTTGGAAGTTTCTTGGCAAAATGCACCTTGGGAGTCATAGTGAACATTTCCCTGGAGTTTTTATGTACACCGAAAAAGAAAATGCTATTCTCTAACACAGCTGTTCATGAACCCCAAATTGCTCTCGAAGGCGTAGCCATTGGTGTGTGAGTGTATGTGTGAATGGTTACTGTTCCTGAAGAGCAGATGGCACCTTAGATGGTAAATGTGTGTGTGAATGGGTGACAAATCTTGCAAAGTCTTGAAAAGCGCTATACGCATGCAAGTCTGTTTACCATTTACAATTCAACCTGGAAAGCTTAGTTATAGGTGAATCACCTTAAATTGTCTATGGGGGAAAATAAATGGGAATTTTACTTCCAGAACCAGAGGAACCTGAAATGATTGATATTAACCATTTTTGCGTATATGATATATTAGAAGTGGAGAAGTCACAACGTGCCACCACATGATTTCATCACTGAAAAAAAATCTACAACATGGCGTCTTTAAGTGTGACATCACACAAGCAAGTTCTGTAACCAATAACTTAGACACTGCCAGGTAATAAAGATTAACATCTGACCATGCAGAAGATATAGGAGGGGTCGTAAACATGTCTACCCGAGTGACTGTCTACCCTTCCAGTCACTCCTTAATCCGTGAGTCATTAGAGAGACGGGCAGATAATACAACAAGCGTTTGTCCCGGCCGATTGTCCTCGATAAAAGGACAACTGTTAAGTGGAACCTCCTATCCGCTCATCTTGATGGGGCTCCAACTGCCACGTGTCTTGGCTCTTATTGTGTTGACACAGAGATACAGGCCACCATTCACTCAACACAGATGCCTCAGATAGCATCAGACTAACCTGGCTCTTTTGAAGGCAGCCCTGTTTTCCTTTTCTCTTGTTTTCATCCACACTTTTCCCTCCAAGCCTTTCAGTAAACGGGCATTTTTCTTCAGTCAACCTTGTGTCATAAAAGCAGCAGATTCACTGATAACTTATCATAGTATGAATAATATGAAGCATTAAGTTGAACTAGGGTGTCGTTGAGGTGGTGTTTTCCCCTGCCTATCTCCACCTCTTCCCTGTGGGGGTTGTCACTGTGGTATAAATTGTCAGAGTGGGCCCTATCTGTGTCTGGGTGGGCTTTGGGATGGCTTTTAAGCCAGAGCCCATCAGTTAAGGCTTCATTAAAGAGGTTCCCCCTGATGCTGCAGGGAGGAGTCGCAGTCTCCTCAAGCCTTTTAACAGACTTTGATTTACTGTAACTGTTGTCTTGTTTCTGAGGTGAATGCACGGGTTTGTTATTGTTTGCCCCGACTGTTTATGTACAGTACGGCGTGCAACCCCCCTTTTTGTTCCTTCAACCACACGACATGTAATCGTTGCGTGTCAAGATATGGCCTGAGTAGATGCAGTGTCTTCAGTATTGTTTCCTAGAAGAGGAGAGTCGAATCCCAGAAAACTGCTGGGGCATCCTTGAGAGCTTTCAGGTGATAACACATCCTTTGGCAGCCATGTTGAAGGGCTTTGGCACCACATTCTGTGGACAGCTGGTATTTTCCAAATGTGCTCACCTTTGTGGACTTTTTAACTTCTCTACTGACAGAGCAAAATGGGAGTCACTCATAGATTTCTAAAAGGAGGTTATTAATCTTAGATTTGGGTTTTGGGTTAACCGCCATCAGACATTACGAATGTGGGCAGACACCCAGGAAGCCTGCTGAGTCTGGACCGCCTTTGGCCTACATATGGCTGCCACATTTGGATACGTTGTTTTGGACTGAAAATCACCTACAGTTAGCGACACTCAGGCTACTTTTTGGCTGGTGAAATCAGCCCAATTTGGTAGATTATAGTGTGTCATTCATTCATCTACTCATTCATCATGAGTCAACAGATGTAGGGCTGCTGTAGGGCCATAACATTTTGGCTAGCTGGGGAGCAAGAAGTGACATGGAAGATTAATTACTTTGGCTGAGGTTTACGGGCTGAGACACCCCTCAGATACCTCTGTCAGTCTTGCACTGAGAAAAGCTTTGACTTTTAATAGTGGACATTAATGGTACTGTTTCATAAACCAATTACTCATTACACATTACTCATGGCACTGGGGGCCAGGGGGGCGGTTGGTTGGTGATGAAAGGCGCCACCACATATGTCAGTTGCCTACACGGCAGCCAATAGGAAAATTCAATTAGAATAGCTGGGTTTTAACCAGTAGAGGGCAGTTGCAATGCATATTTATAACACATTATGTCAAATTTAAATACTTTGCACTAAAATATCAAGATTTGGACCAGAATCCATCATCAACACTACTAAATACCCATTCACATTAGTATTAAACAGGAAATAGTGGTTTGGGGGTTTAGTTGATAACACACCTAGGGAGGTTGGGGGTTTAGATTTCTGCAGTTTATTGGCTAATATCTCCAGCCCCTGCAACAAGCTAGCACATCCTTTCTACTGAACACAGAGAGGTCAAACTGATGTTAATCTGACATCAAACTCCAAATTTTAATCCCATACTTGTAGCTAAAAAAGTAATCATATAACTGTAACATGTTACTAAGTAACACTGGTTGTGACGCACTGTCTGGCTTTGGCCAAAATGCCATCATTGCTGCACAATACTGTTCTATCCCTAAGGGTCGGACTTGCTCAACCCCCCATGGAAAGTCGGATGAAGTTTCTTAGTCCACAAAACATTTCTGGAACTTCACGGAAAAACAGCATTGCAGCATTCTCCTAAACAACTGAAGAAGCTGGGGACTCGTTTTGGCTTCTTCTTCTTCTTTAGCTCCGTACAGCTCAGTGTTATCCAAGTCCACGGAAGCCCAGAGATCCCAAATTGATTTGAAATCACGTTATTTACACCCTTTTTTAAAAGTTAAAATCTTCACTGTAGCTGCTAAGCTAAAAGTGTAACTCCCAAAGTTATCCCACAGTTAACCTATATGGCCTGTACACAGCTGTTGTGTGTAGGAGCCTCTGTATTTTTGACTGAAGAAATATGAAGTTTGGTTACTGCTTTGCTGGGATCTTAAATGAGCCTGGATACCCTCAACACGTTTTATTCTGGAGTGTAAATCTATGCTGTTTGATCCCAAAATACAATTTTTCTTGCTGCAAAGATTCTGCAGTAAAACTGTCGCCTTGGTAATATCCTAACATGCTGACAGAGCCTTTTTGAAAACATGCTAGCTTTATAAGACGTTGCATATATTTATGAGAGATTTAAAGTCCCATAAGTATACGAGAGCTTCTCCAAACAGAGCTTATTAAAGAAAACAGTAATGTATGTTTGCGGTGCCCTATGGTGCAGGTCTCAGGAGGTGATGTAGTGTATGGAACGTAGACAGGCTGCACAGAAGACTTGGCTTGTCTGGGATCTGAGTAAGAGGCTCATTTTTCACATCGACACCTTGTGGGGGCTCTCTAAGCTACTGAATCCACAGAGGAGATGTGTTTAATATTTGCTGAGGAGGTAGGAAAGTCTGCTCTTTGTAAATTGTGTAAATTGATAAGTTGGCAGCAGGGGAGGATAGCGGCGGCTGACGGAGGGATGCATCAGCGAGGTTGAAAGTGGACTTAAAGCTCTGTACACAAACAGATCCTCCCTGCCGTCTGCCTGGGCCGAGTTGGACCTCTGAAAAGAAACAATACAAAATCTGGAACTCGTGTTGTATTCCGCTCTAGCACTAACATGGCTGTACTCCAGCTCCCGGCACCACCGAGGCTCTTTTCGAATGCAAACATTCAAATGACTGTTTGCTGTGTCTTTCATGCTAGTTCAAACTCAATTAATGTTGGCTCTCAAGCTGTTACAGCTGACTGAGGTGGTAGTCAGAGTCAAGCGCTCTCAATGCGATGAGTACGCTCCTTCACTGTGTCTCGTTCTCTTTTGAAAGGGGAGTTGAGGTGACCAGAGAGAGAGATGTCATCTACCGGGGAGTGAAGTGTGGGCCATGAATGCTGTGAAATGCTCTGAGGTCCTGGTCAATGGTCCAGAGGACAGACAGCGTTCTGGACACTTGCAGAGGGCTGCACAGGGTCATGGAGACACTGGACAGCTGAAGGAGAGGAGAAACCATGCACTGAAGAAGCAGCTGCCATCAAAGGAGGGCCAGAATGGTGAGTTCAGATGATTTTTAGTTTTTTTTCACTCCAAATCCAAGGATCCAGGGAGCTGCCCTGTTGTTGTGATGTTACCCAGTTAAAGGTGCAATGTGTAAGATTTTGACTTGATTGTTGAGTCTCGTTCCCAGGTCGTCAAATACTGACGCTTTGGGTTTGTGGGTCGGCATTTGACGACCTGGGAATGATATCGCGTTCCATTTGCCTCGGAAGTTGGAAGTCGGAACTGGGAATGACGTCACATCCGAGTTCACTGTGTTCGTGTAAAACAAGGCGGAAAACCCAAATAGATTGATCTTGTCAGGTTAGCCATTGTTAGCACTACTAGTTGATAACAGTGCATGGTATTTTGCACATACAAACACTGCAGCAACATTTCCACAGATAAAGGTTAAACAGCACTGTGTGTATGTCTGACTTAATAAGACACAAATAAGACAGAAGTGCTAATAAACAGCATATTCTGCTTTCACTACTGTTTATGCCTGGAGCAGCCATTTTGGATTTCTAGGTCTGGGTTGGTGAGGTTCTCCTGACTTTCTGAGTCGGAAATCCAACTTCAGGGAGCGGTCCAATTGTAATTTCCAACTGGGAACTTGGAAATTCCCAGTTCAAATGGAATGCACCATGAGAGTCAACAATCAACTCTCTTACACATTGCACCTTTAAAATAATCAGCTAATCCGGTTCTTTGAAGCAGTTGGAAGTTTCAAGTAGTAATTTTCAAAGGCATTAAACAACATTGTGTTTTTTAAATGATTATAGAGAGACAAGACCACCACTAACTCTCACATGATTGGCTGAGTGCTGGTCATGTGATTGTACTGCCATGCTGCAGTATGGCTACAGAGAGCTATACTTTTACCGCAGCTGCAGAGTAGTTCATTTGCAGGTTCCTGTAGGTCCTACAGGAACACACAATGTTCTACCAAATTTAGAACAGCCTTAGTTGTTCTGTTTGAGGTATTTCGCTTTGTGTTTACGTGTGTCTGTGCTTCTCTCACAGGTTTTTAGTGTGTCACTTACAGAGTTCAGCAGTGTTCGAAACAAAGTCTAGTAGCTGTAGCCGACGGTTTTCTTATGTCACCAGACACTGTCAAACCAATCTGATCAAACCACACCAACAGTGTCCTGATGAAGCAAAGTAGCCACGTTTTAAAGTGACATTTAAAAAAAAAAAAAGAATGTACCACTGTTTTTTTGTGAACTCTAACTTTGATTGTTGCTTGTTTAGTGATTAAAATGTAATGTTACACAGAAATACAACCTAAGGTTAATAAAATATACAAGAAAACTGAGTCAGAATCTCTTAGAAAGCAGATTAAATCTTTAAAATTGATTTTGAACTTTCAGTAAATTGAGTCCATTAGTCATCCTCATGTAATTTACCTATAATTTAGCTGCTTTTTAAGTGGAAGAGATTTGTTGTCTAACATTTTCTACATCTTAGTGTTTTAATGAAATAAGTAATCACCATTTCTTTTCTGATTCTAATACACTGACAACAGTTAGAAACTTTAATTTGACTATATTGTTTTTGCTCTTGATACAAATTTGGATTGGCTCAGCAAAAAGATGTTCAGGAAAGTCATACCGAAAAAAACAGAGATCAACACACATGTATTACGTACAGGCAAGTAGGTATGAAAAATAGATACATACTGTATACAAGAAACAAATTGCCATAACATACAACACAAAATTTGTATTGAGTAGTATTATTTAATTGTCATGAATTAATTTTATTCAAACTTATTCTTTTATGTACAGAGATTTTACTCTGTACTCTAGTAATTTTACTCTAGTTTTTGGGATAAGTATGCCATCAAATTTTGTTGACCTCTCAGTAATGTCGTCATCATCACAAGTCACAATTTTAGCAACACTTTTCCTCTGGTACCTCTAAGGAAAGGAATCCTTCGTATGTGAAAATGTGTTCATGTTTACTGGTCATCTTCAAAGGTCTTGGTCATTATCCAGCTAGCTGTGAATATGCTACATTTTTGCTCAAGGACTTGTTGTCTTGGACATTCCCAGTTTCAGGGACAATAATGGTATCCTAGAAACGATTGATGAAGTTGTCTAAATCATTTTTTTTTTAAAGCAGAGACTAAAACACAACAAGCGCACCTGAATTTGACACAAATATTCTTGCCTTATATCTTTAGAGGAGTTTTTAAAATCCAAACCATAAGTATTATTTCAGCCAACATACAGCATACAGCAGGTAAATAGGTAAGTATGCAAGTCACACATCTTTGCCAAGAAAGTCTCCGGGCCAGATAAAACATGGTTGTTTGAACATTTTATTGAATCCATCTGATGATTAATCCATTGTGAAACATCTCTGCTTTTCAGCTTCACAGCCCAAATCAACATGGCTTAAATGCCACTCGCATCACAGGGCTGAAGGTGAAAGTATCCGAGGAATCCTGTGATTTGAATCGTTATTTTTAGGCTGATGTATCCCTGCGGACTCTCAGAATAGTGTGAGCAGCACAGCGTTTCCCTTTGCAGTCCTAGACCCTGCAAAGTTTTCCATGATGTCATGTGCGTCGGGGGAGTGAGCGTAGTTGAATGGGCAGCGGAACATAAACTGGAATCTCCTCAAATTCAGACTTTTGTTTGATCGCCTTATTCTTCAAATCAGCCTGCAGACATCAGGGACTGGAGAAACACAATGAGTGAGGAGCCCAGACTGTGGCTCCTCGTCTTCCTGCCAAAGACTAGATAACAGACTCCAAACACAACTGAAAGATAAGACTGTTGCTGACATAGTGACCTTTTCTTCATTTGCTGTGTAGGAATACAGTAGAAAAGCATGTTCAAACCTTATGAACAGCTTGTTAAGTCAACAGAAGGTGGTCATTTCATCACTGTCTTCTAGACCCTGACTGACACCGGAGTTTTTAGGCACATAACATTTAGTGTTAAAGTATTAAGTTTGAAATAAATATCCCAGTATATAAATTATA
>JBBPCS010000118.1:52341-70958 GCA_037974645.1 Hollardia meadi
CCTCCGCCAAGGCCCAACAGCCCTCTTATTTAAGCCTTAGCACCAACTGCAGCAACTGGTGACACTCTGTTAGTACCGTAAAAAAAATTCCTGGATCTGCCGCTTTAGCCAGATCTGCGCCAAAAGTTAATGGGTTCTTCCTTGGCCCATGCCCCACCCCTCCACCAAGTTTAGTGGAAAATTGTTTTTTTTAGTTTTTGTGTAATCCTGCCGACAGACAAACTGACTAAAGGCACTGAAAACATAACCTCCTTGGTGGAGGTAAAACTAAACCGCTCTACCAAAAAGTTCCGACTAGTCTCCCTTCAGCAAAAATAAAAATTCTAAACTTTTTTCCCTTTTCTGACACTTTGTCTGAAACAATACAAGATGAGAAATAAAACTATTTTTTAACAGTAAACTGGAAATTAAATTAAAAGCAGTTACAAAAAAAGCAAATAAAAGAGTTAACTTAATTATAGTACACAAGAGCTGAAGTAATGCACAGCAACCTGGGGGATGTCCTTCAGTTAAAGACGTTCACATGGTGGGTATTTTATAGGCTAATTCCAATATTTTTAGACTCAACAAATTTAAATTTGACTATTTTTTGGGGAACATACGTAGATATATAAATAAAAACAAAATCTCCAACAGAATTGTATTCCAGGTAGTGTGGAAAACCTCCATTTAGAACTGCATATTGAAAAATTAAATTTACAGAAAATATACCTCATGAAATAAGTATAGTTTTTTTTTACAATCCTGGCTACTTCTCTGTGTTTGATGCAGGTAGACCTGTCTAATGACCATTTTACATTTACCATGTTACAGTTAGATGTTTTAAAGTGCAGTGGCGGAAATTCATGGAAAAATGCATTTCAGAACATATCTTTGGCAGTTCTGTACTTAATTAACTAAAATCATCTAATAATATCTGCTGTGTATTGCCATTCTTAGAACAACACTTTCAGCAGTAATACACAGAACCATGAAATGTGTGTGTGTCTTTGTGAGTGTGTGTCAGAGAGAGTTTGAATTCACACTGAGCAAAGAGGAGCTACTGGCTTGGTTCTGTGTTAGATGTAAACGTTGAGAGCTGTTGTCTCATCAAAGTGATGCTTTCTTTCTGTGGTGCTTCAAATGAATGATCCTTATTTCAGTCTTCATCATAGTGTTGTGACTTTGAAATACCAGAGCCAGGCGACTGAAATGCACAAAGGGCTGGAGATTCAGATGTAGCTCAGGTATGTTTCTGTTCTGTTAGTGCACATTTATAGCCGGTAATCCAGTGATAATGACAATACATCTCTTTACTATAATAGTCCTAGAGCTTTGTAAGGTCCACATGATGGCATCATTAACACTGTTTTGCCATTGGAGGTGTTAAAAGTGTGCTGCACTTACACACTTTCAAGGCCTGCCCCACTTTAGAATAGTCAGGTCCTCAAAATTCACTGATTGATCAGTTTGTCCAATAAAAATCAGCGACATGAGAGCTCCCCAAAAGTGAGGCCAAGACATTGTGATTGCCCCCTGGTGGCCGGCTTCAGTACAGGTCATAAATCCTGCCGCATTTATGTTAGCAAATGGGACATGGGTCGAACTAAAATCGTTCACAGACTGTGGCTCCAAATGACATCACCAGTGCAAGATGGCAGCGCGCGTATCCAGGATATTTGGGCTTCTTTTTTGTACAGTGGGAGGAAGTGGAGACGCATTTCCCGTCTTCATTTATATCTGTGATTACAAGTCTGTATTTTCCTTTCAGTCTATAAAGGAACAAGTTGCACAAAACATGCAATCAGACTTTACTGGCCTCACATCAGAGCTGTTGATCGGCTAGTGTTCCCATTTCTCAGCTGAAGGTGGCCCAATGCCACTTTAAGTCTTCACTGGGTTTAACATGGAAACAGAGATTTACCTCATACAAATCTGGGCAATGCTCTTTTCACTTCAATTAAGAGCGGAGGACAGGTTTGAGTTGGTAAGAGGGTTGTTTGGCAGCTCAGGACTCTCGAGCACCTGCAGTAAAAACTCTTATTGCTCCAGTCTGGCTTTTCGTGCAGCACCCTTTCCTTGGAAGCTGAGTGGATTCCACACTGATTTCATGGTGGCTGGAGCTAGGTATTACTCTCATCTGGAAGGGATTAGTCAGTGATGCTGATAGACATGATCAGCCCGACACTTAATCAATTAATGCAGTTTAACATCGGCTCTGCACAGCTCTCTTGTTTATGTAGCGCTGTGCCCCTGAAACTGACTGCTTCATTTTCATCAGGGGAAATTAACTTAGCTTTCTAATTATAGACAATCATGTATTGTGCAATTGGCCTGTGGATAAAAGGTGAACTTTTAGTTCAGTAGAAAACAAGATTTTCAATGAGCAGATATTACTCTAGACATGATAATAACAGCCTGTTCTGTAAATACGCAGAGACAAAAATGTTTACCTTTTGATCGTCATTATCAAAAGTGTTTTCTGCAGACCTGCCAGGCATTCTATCTTAGCTACGATCTGCACTAAACCTCTGCGCCATAACAAAAATCTGCGTTTTTTTTGGTTTTTTTTACAAAAGGCAACAGGTGGAACGTGTGCAGATGGATTTTTCCTGCTGTTGTTTTTAGCTCCTAATTGATCCATGAAATTACTAACATGTTCATTCATCATCTGAGCAAAGCCGAGAGCAACAGACCCCGAGTCAGGAATCAGTTGATGGATAGAACTGTTAGAAGTTGCTGAGGGCAAATATGACCTCAGTCCACACGAGCAGTAAACAGGTTTATTATTTATCAAAGCAGTCTGTGTGGCGTGATGAAAAACCATATGAGAGAGCATGAAATAAATATGTGTATTCAATAGGAAGGTTTAACAAAAAAACAAAACAAACCCAGGGACTGTGTTTGTAGTGCCGACCCAAGTTTGTAATTGGTTTCATATTTTGTTATACTACAGTAAAACTTATTGAAAGGTATACCAGAGTTCTGTGAGCTCAGACACATAAATAAATCTGTTACCTTTGTTACAAAAATCCTGGGCACCTCCTCATGCCAAGCGTTCTGTTGACTGGACATTGATTGCTGATTTTTTTTTTTTTTTTTTGTGGTTGCAAGCTTTGAAATATTCGCTTGCCTTGGCCAAGTGCTGTTCACTTATCTGGAATGTACAGTTAAAATTGCTTTGCAGCTAATATAAATACAGACCACGGCTGTTGTAGTGCAGAGAGATGGCAGGCCCTTGTGTGGAGTGCAAGCAAGATTAGTCACGGGCTCTTCCAGTGAAGTAAAAGGTGCTCATGTTAGCTTTCAGGTTGATAAATCTGTGAATCAGTGTGTGTGTTCTGATCCTGCCCTCGATCACTGACAAATAATTAAGAATATGAGGTCACCATTGAAAACACTTCACTGCGACTGTGATCCTCAATGACGAAGCAGCTGTTTGTTGGACACTCACACCTCCACACTCGCACTTCACTGTGCAGCATTTCTCTGGTTAGGTATGGAGCCCCAAAGAGATGAATTTCAAAACAATACATAAGTAATTATCAAATTATTGATCACATGTATAAAAATGTGCACCAAAGAGTTAAATCAATACCGACTATTACCAGAATCACACAGGTGAAATATGATTATCCTTTAAAGTGGAAAAAGACAACTTTCCTCCCTGTAGTGTTTCCAAGTGGTGTTATTGTCTGTGCCGCAGTCGCTAAGACAGCGTTAGCAACATGGCTACTGCTATCAGCTTGGCTGCTGTCCGAAGCGAAAGCCGTAACAATTCCTAATGGACCCAGAAACTCTGGTCTCAGTGCTGTGATAAAGGCAGAGTGAACACCTGGTTGTATTAATAAGTAGGCAGGTCTTGTTACTTACTGATCTAGTAGAAAGAATGTTTGAACCCTCTCAATTCCTGGTGGTAAGGGGAAACACTATTGACAGGGGAACAGATTTCAACACAACACCGGAGCGCTTTCCATTGAGTCCCGTCTGTTCTCTCTTGTTTTACCTCAGTTTCTATCACTGTCCTCAGTCGCCTTCTTTGTGTTCTCCATCAGCGGGGTTCTTTTTCTTTTGCAGCATAGAGTTTCCACAGTTATTTCATTTGTTCCACTGTTACCTGGGGATAGTGACTGGGGAGAACAATGCCTCTCTCTGTTTTGGTTCCACAATGGCTGACACACTTCCTTTGTGACTTAAATCAAACCTACCACCTGGGGCATACCAACACTACAACACTAAGAACCACATTTCTGGTGAATGTGGCTTCCACATAAAGCTCTTTGTAGTGCATGTTAGCTGCAATAACCCGGGTCTCCCATAGACTCCCCAGGTATTGCTTTTCCCCTGAGCCCCTACACTTCCACTTTTAACTTTTAAAAGTCAGTCTATGTTATGCTTGTCACGTGACCTTAAAGTCAGCTGACACCCAGCTGCCCCAATTACAACAAAACGTCAACAAAGGAAGAAAGGCATACATTAACACAATTATAGGACTACACACACATAATGGCACTTTTTCCCATGACACTTTGATTGATATATTTTATTTCATAATTTCACCATGACAGTAATGTTATTACTAGTCACATGCCCCCTGCCTGTTTATAGCTGCTATAATTATCTTTATATTAACATTGGATCACATGACTACTTGTATGTCAAAGGGGTCACTCGTAGTAAGAAACCCACAGAGAAATATCACCCGACTGCAGTTTCCCTCAGATCTATCATTCCTTATAGTGACTTTAAGCTAATTGTTTTTGGTTTTACAGCTCTATTGTTTTGTTTCACTCTCATTCTCACACTGTTGTTTTGGCTACAGCAAGCAGACGATTTTGGTGAAAAAACGGTAAAGAGACACATTAAAAACAAAGTTTCCAACCAGCTGTTGAACATAGTGGAGATAAATGCCAGATATTTCCACAGGAGTTGGTAGAGACCAAAAACAGAACTAAAATAAGTGATAATTTTGCTCCCTATCTGCTGGATGTAAGCTAACTGCAAGCTAACATCACCTTAAAATGTTATACTTTTACAATGTTGTGTTGATAGCATTTTTCTGCTGCCTCCAAGTGGCAAAGAAAAAGAAATATTGCAAGTAGGCTATAGGCTAGCAAGCTCAACAACTGCTACCAAATCTAGCCAGTAAGTTAGTTTAAAGGAACAACAACAATGCCAAGTCATTTTGAATCAATCAGCAAGAAACTGCTGATGTAAATTACCGAAATAAACACACATATAGTAACATATAGTTCATTTAGTTCAGTAAGCTACCTAACATGTGCACGTATAAGTAGCAAGGTGTCATAACATTAGCAGCTAGCTAATTAATGGAGAGATATTGCGATCGCGTTTCGATTCTGAAGATGCTCCTTAGAGAAAGACTCTGTGAAAAGAAAAGACACAGTCTTTCTCTGTGGTTCAGGCAGAAGCTAGCTAACACTGCTATCACTGGCTCTTCACTTTGATGCTGACTAATTTAAGCTCACTGTCACTACCCGATTTAAGTTCCCGCATGATGTGAGCATTGACTGTATAGAAAGATAGACTGCGTGAGAGCTCCCCAAAAGTGAAGCCAAAACTTGATCGCCCTCTGGTGGCTGGCTGCAGTATAGGTCATAAGCTCCTCCCCCTCAATGATATCAAATGGGACATGGGCCAAACTAAAAACTCAAAGTACACAATCAAATCAAATAAATTTTTTCCCAAAAATGGTTTCTGTCATTTTAGGTAGTTCTTATCCATATCTTATGTTTGTTCAAGTGCTCATTTTTCTGATCAGTTTGGTTTTAATTCGTTATTTGATGCTATAAAAACGGGGTGAAACGTCACTTTGTTTGCCCTTGTTTATTGCACACAACTTATCAATGTGATTATTTATTTAATATTAAATACATTGGGGCTCCATATTTAGTCAGCAGGAGAAGTGACATTGTATAATCTCATCAGCTGACTAACATTTAGACAGTTTTGGGAGGGGGAATAGATGTTATTATGATTTAATGGCTTTTCTTATTATGAAAAGGATTTTCAGATTTGAAGCTACTGTCCACTGGAAACAAAAACTCAGCCGGACGGCTATTAAACTTTCCGTGATTGTCGCTAATATGCACTGTGGATATGAGCAAGGACAAATGTAATATAGAGGGAATTAAAGGGCTTACTTCCGAAGCTTCAATTCAAAGTTTTCATTTTTCGTTATAGTCTTCACGGAGGCAGGGAATTAAAGGAGTGTCCTCTATCATCTGTCACCACAGATACCAGCCATATTTATTATAAAAGCTTTAAAAGCTTCTCTGGAATTAGTGAGGATACTAACACACATACTGAAGGAGACAGGAAAAAGAAAGTCCATACAGTTAATCATATGGACCATATCCTGCAGTACCACATGATTTAGCACTCTTAAGTTAAGAACAACACCGACAGTGATCTAATCTGTGGCCCTCTGTAATAATTCATTCATCAGCTGTTAGTTGGAGAGATAAAGACCGTCTAGGATTATCTATCTCTCCAAAACTCCGGAAAAGATTAGGTCATTGCATCCACCGGGCTATTTTTAGAGCCCTTTAACGGTGGCATATTAAACAAAACGCTTAGAAATTCAATTAAGAAACCACTCGCCCACAATGACCTGAAAATAACCCAGAGTTATTCTAAAACAAAGGCTCTGCCGACCAGCCGCTGTGCCGCCTCACATGTGGTTTGGAAACAGGAGTGCTTAAAACCGCAGATTCTTAGGGGCTGCGGAGATTAATGAAGAGTTTCTTTTTCCAGGTGTTGTATTGTGGATACAAGAGCTTTGGGCGGTGAATTTTTACCAAGGGGAGAAATCCTCACGGTAGAAATGAAAACAGTAACACAATATACAGGTCTGATCCGGCTCATGGCTCAGATGGAAGAGCAGGAGCGCATTCCAGACCTGAGAGGAAGGAAGTGAGAAAAGGCAGCTCAGGATCGTTCTCTGATATCGATCACACGTATACAGGCATTCAGCTGAATGGGCGCTCGAGAGAGTCGGTGCTATATACTGTATTCCCACTGGAGCTACTTGAGTTTGGGAAAAGTTTTACTGGTTTTCACAACCCCTTTCCCCTTCAAACCTTTTAATAATACTGTCTGACACCCTGACATTAATATTAATGAAAGAGACACCTTAGTCCATCCTCTAATTTTTTTTTTTTCATACTGGTCTGTCATCATCAGCGCTTCCCTAGGCTGTTAGTCATCTACTGTTGCTTTCATTGGCACTGCTTAAAGCTGCCACATGCGTTTTTTTTTTTTGTAAAAGGATTCTCAGACTAACTGTATTTTCAGCCTAAATGTGAAAAAAAAAGTGGAGCCGCAACAGTGAAAAGTGGTTCATTCCTGCAAATCATTTCGTCATAGTGGCAACAATCACTGAAAGACTGAACTACAAAATAAACAGATCTGAGTTACTGCTGCACCCAGCTTCCTTCAGTGTAAAGCAGAGGTGTGAAGGGAGTCACATCCAACTCATGTGGCGAGGGTTGACAAAATCAAACAAAGACTTCAGCCGTTTGTCTTGGAATGGCTTAGTATCCTGTCCGAGCTTAAAGATTAAACACAAGTGTGAAGCAATTTAACTCTCAAAATAAAACAAAACTCCCAGTTAAACTTTAGTTCATATCATATTCAATATGATATTAATGAATATGTGAAAGATTTATTCAAACTCATCAATTTAATAGTCTTCATCAGGATCTTCAGTTTTGGGATCAAATAGTTTATTAAGAAATAAGGCTAAAAGTTCTACATGTTTTTAAACTGGGGCGTGACTCGGGACTTTACCTCTCTTGACTTGTGGATAAAGAGTACCCAACTGTCTTGACTTTGGACTGGACTCGGGATGTAAACGTCTTGATGAGGGACATAAATTGGGACTTAACTTTCTTGACCTGGGTTATGTCTCAGCTAAATTAAACCTGCCGAGACTAAAGACTCACTTTCGACTTGCAAAATAATGACCCCGAGTGATCTCGAGTATGCAGGATTGATGAACAAGAGCCGGCTGTATGCAGTGCACTGATGCCACATCACATCTGTGTTGACATTCGAGCTTTTCACCTCTCAGTTACATTCGCAGCTGCTGTGCAAAAACACAAACTGCACCTTTCCACTTGCTTTTCTGCTTAACTGCAATCTCACATCGTGAAAATATCACAGCAAGGCCTTTCTGCCAATAACCCAATAACCAATAACCCAAATAATACACTAATGGAAAAAAAAAGAAAAGAATTTGGATCAGCCAAGTACAATAGGTCCTGCTTCTAATAACTGTGATTCCAGTCATGTATCAAGATACACAATACCAGCGGAGGAGGGTTGCATGCAAGGTGAAATCATTCTCAGCTCCGTTCCACCTTGTTCTCTCAACCATCCTCATGTGTTGTGAATAATGAAAAAAAGAAGAATTCATTTTACGGTTTTACTAGTCAGCAACCCAGGTATGCATTTATCAAAATAGGGGGAAAGTTAGAACCATATGTTAATTTGAATGGGAGGCACCTGGTTGTGATTAGGGCCATGCTGCGGATGATAGAAACACACACTGGGCTATACTCGGGGAGAGCACAATGGACAGAACAATACTGGCTCAAATCAGAATAAAAACATTTATAAGATCTAAAGGATTCGATTTAATGAAGAGGCTGATGGACAGGCTTACTGGGGTCACATATGCTGTGTTTATGAGCAGATCAGTGATGGACAGGGCAGAATACCCACAAAGTTTTCCATAAATTATAATGTAATTTATTTTACTACTTCCCTCTCAGTGTGTAGGCTTGTTTGAGTTCTTCTTTCATAGAAGCCTCGCCAGAGCTTGCAAGGCTTTTGAGGTATTATTAATTTCACATTTTAGGTTTTTGTTGGAGCCAGGCCTTTTAACAGGTGTTGGAAATAGAAGATGCAGAAAAAAATACGTAGTCAAACATCAGCTTTTTGTTAAGATTCTTTGTTTTGTAGATGGAGACGATGCAGAAAGTAAAACTGCTAAAAAAAGTAAAATGGGGGGAAAGAGAACAAGCTACTTGGTCTCAAATAATGAGTTTATAATGACAAGCCATCATGCCAGGAATTTAAAAACTATGCCACACTTTTTTTGGGATGTTGGCTTGATGAGGAAGGAGAACATAAACAGCAAAATCATCCACACGCGTGCCTAATTAAGCAGAGGCTGCAGTGCGTACAGTGACTGTCAACCTGTGATGGGAAAAAAAGGTGAAAGTGGATGGAAAACATGTAGAGACCAGTGCGACCTGTGAGGAAAAGTCACATTAATGTCCCAGCAAGTGTAACTTTTCCGCCCAGTGATGAAGTTGAAGCTCTATTAAACCAGCACACAGTTGTGAGGAATGCTTGCCAGGTCAGATGTACTTGAACCACAGCAGACAATGGAAATGACTGCTTCCTTTTCATTATTCCATGCCGCTGTGATCGCCACCTCTCTTGACAGTGCTGTTAGGAGCTGTAGCCAGATGGGGCACACTGCAGTGAACTAGCATTTTATCAGAATAACAGTCGAAATAGTGAAATGTACGGTGGCCAAGAGAGCTCAACACACTGCAACTTAAGAAAACACAAATAACAACCAAATTAAGACAACATAAGTTTGAAATCACGTACGCGGCATTTAAAAAATGCACTGCAGATTCACACAATACAACCAAATACCCAAATGCGCTGCAAATAGACTCATCACGTTACAGAAACGCCCTGCAGATACAGAAAAAGAGTTTTTCCAGAGGACACTTTAGTGCTGAACACAGCTTGGACACACTTGTTTCTATGATTTGTGACTTGTGTATCATCCATTTATGTTTAAGACATTGTGTTACACCTCTACTTTGCACATGGAAGGTTGCTGCGCACAACCATCCAACTTCAGCTTCATGAGTCACAAACAAGCAACAACAAGTGTGTCCAAGCTGTCCTCTGGAAACATATTTTTCTGAATTTGCAGTGCCTCTGTGTATTTGGTTATATTATGTGCATTTGCAGCATGTTTCCCAAATGTTGTGCTTTGTCAAATCGATGATTTTTTTTAATTTTTGTTTTAATTTGCTTGTGTTTGGTGTATTTGCATAGTCTTCTAAAGTTGCACTGCGTTGAGCTCTTGGACTGACCAACCAAGGAAGGTGTCAGCCCTAAACAGTAAGATAACGTAACCTAAGATTCACATAGTAGTTATATGTTAATATATGATTCATTGTTGTGGCTGTTCAGAACAAAACCACCATTCAAGACCGTCCATGAGAGCTTTTGTTACAAATTGGATGTCTCAAAATTTCCGTCATCTCCCATTCTAGCAAAACTGAGGTCCATGTGATTGTCCTGATTCTACGGAGATCAGTAACGATATTGGCCCCCTTGTTAGCAACATCAAGAAACTATTTGAACCTCGTATCACTAAGCTCATTCAGTCTAGTTACTCTCAGGTGAGAAATGTTGCTAAAATCAAACCAATACTATTTAAAAAACTTCTGTGACTGCTATACTCACATTACTCAATCCTGTGGTTTATTTTAAGTGGCTGCTGTGTGTATATATGTACTGTATGTGTTTATGTAGAAAGGGTAAAGCCAACTCAGGATGCGGTATTGGCAGAGCACAAATAATGGGTTTTTGCCAAAATTGTATATATTTTAAATATTATTTGTTATTGGGAAGAAAAAACTAACAGCACAGACTGACAGGGAGCAGCGCAGCCTGATTAAAATACAGCCAAAATGGCAGTACCTGGTGTTAATGGCAAGACAGCCATTAACTGCGGGTATTAGTGAAGTTTTGTGGTGCCAATGTGGCAGAAAAAGTTGGGTTTTTTTTCATGCAGTGACGAGAGTGGCGCTGAATGGAGTGGAGTAGGAGAAAAAGAGTACGCAGCAAGTTGTCAGTAGCAGTAAATGTACAGTGCAGGTTACAGTCTGTCAGTAAGTAAAGGCTGCAGCTTCTCAAGACCAAAATGAAGCTCCAGCGTGTTGTTTGCTGCTGGAAAGGTGAAGGGGGTTCGTCCCAAAGCAAGAATCACTGTGGTTGAGCCGCCGAGTGATAAACCGTAGTCAAGCCAGCTGCAGCTTTGTTTTTGATACACATCTATTCGCGACTTCATCCGGGAGGAAAAGAAACCTCTCATCTGCTGCCCGACCACAGTCTGGAAACTGAGCAGGAAAGGCTGACAGTCGAAACAGATTTTTAGTTAATGTTAATGGTTATTTAAATGTAATTTATGTTGCTCTTAGACTGCTGCTAAACCGGCCTGTTACTATCACACATTTGCGTGCCTGCCTTTGTGGGTGTGGCAAGCGGAAGAGCAAATAGTTTTGACCGCAGTGAAAATGTTGTTTTTGAAAGGCCAAAAATGAATAGACATGCAAATAAGGTGATGAGAGATTACCTGTTACTGGTATCTGTCTCTGCTGTTGTCTCCATGTGCGTAATCTGCAAATGTTTAATCACAGTCTAGTTGTTCTATGATATGAAAGTTTAACATCCCATAGACTGCACTGCACATTCACTTAGTTTATTTTGGCAAAATACGTCCAAACGTCACACATAGGTAGCTGCATCACTTATATCACTGCATCCCAAAAAAATATAAACTTTAATTAACAGGGTCAAATTCTATTTATTTGATATAGATTCTTTTTATTTTT
The DNA here is from genome assembly GCA_037974645.1 of Hollardia meadi. Lineage (NCBI taxonomy): Eukaryota > Metazoa > Chordata > Actinopteri > Tetraodontiformes > Triacanthodidae > Hollardia > Hollardia meadi. The sequence continues at coordinate 63,996 of JBBPCS010000118.1, forward strand.
TTTACAAATTCCATTGTCCAAATTGAATAAATCGAATACTGACGTCCAAAACGAGTACTTGAGTACACATCAACAACACAGCCATGTCCTGTCCCTGCAAGTCACTCTTCTACATCACCTGTTGTAGCTGATTTTAATGCAACAACAACAAAAAGAGGATTGTTACGCCTATTCCCACTTTTTTTTTTTCATATACAAATACAGATAACTTTGCTGCCTCACAAATACTATTACTCTCTGCACATTGCTAGTATGTACCTATGTATACTTGTATTTATGTGTGTCATTTATTGTATATGTGAAGCACTTTGTAAATGCTCAGATTTTGGTCTTTCCCCTCCTCTTGATATTTTGTTCATAAAAGTGTGGAACAGAGAATCCGTCAAATGTTACCTCCAAATGTCTCTTAAATGCCGTCTCTCCCAAAAGCCAAGTATAACATGGCACAGAGGATCATATTTTCAAAGGTTACAGCTGACATACCAGGAGCTATGGGAATCAGCTTCAGCAAAAACAACTTTTATATTGAGATCACGCTCGAGCCAATTGTATGGAGATCCTATCAGGGGTCAAGTATGTGTTCATTACAGATGTTCTTCAATTAACGCTCAGGACAGCAATCTAGTCTGATCATTCTCTGTTTATGTACATTGTACTTCATTTTCAATACACCTTGGAAATTTCATTAAAATGAAGAAGAGCTACAACAGGTATCTGGCTTTTGATCCACTGTTTGCTTTGGTTTGATGTAGACGGCTGACGAATGATACTAAGCATTGTGCTAGTTGGCTTTACTGTGAAATTACCAACTGGAAAGACTGGGCTAAGAAAGACTTTGTATCTAATAAGAAGGGGAGAATGGGGTTAAAGGAGTACATTTTATGTTTTATGTTAATACAGAAAAATAAATATGTACTTATGTGAAACTATATTTTGCCTATTTATGGAATCTGTAAGGGAAAATGTAAGACACCATTTCTTTCAGTAGAGCCATCCCAGCATACTTCGCTGCGATCTTTTTTTAAAATGCATTCTTCTTCCTTGTCAAAACCTGGTGCTTACATTACCCACAATGCAGCCTCTTGGTTGGAGATTTTAGTTGCGCTATGCTAGTAACTGCTAACGTAGTCTCGAGACACTAGCAGAACTGAGGAGCGGGCTACAGAAGTCTCGTGAGATCACTTCTTTCTGACTCTACAACCCCCGATTTTTTATTTATTTTCTAACTTCCAACCAATGCCGACACAAGTGACATCACTTGAGGACATTTATCGTCATACAGCTTCCTCTGGAGCCTCAAAAGGCTTGTTCCAATCATTATCACATGCAGTAGCACTCCCCAACACTTGTTAACAGACTTTTCACACTGCCACTATTTGACAAATCCATGCATAATGTGGGCATCATTGTGGGATTATTGGGTTTGTTGCAACTTTCCAGTTCACCCACCACCCCCTCCCAACTTCTGAGGTGGGATAGGGGTCAGGGCAAAGGGGGGGCGCAAGCACTTTGTTTGAAGCATATTGATACCCTTACTTTCCAATGAATAAAGGGCTCTCTACATCTGGGCTTGGCACTGACAGTTGGCACAGGATGGAAATTGGTTGGGTTAGATGCAGAATCGTCCAATATATTTCATGGAGTACTGAGCTAATATAGAAATGGCTCACGTGATGCCTCAAGTTCATATGCAATTAGCCTCACATGTACATCAATGCATCAATACTTTCTCCACATGTAACTATGACTTTTTACAAATTCATGGTCATATTATTCACATTCAAGGTCATTGTCTCTTTTTACCCATATGTCTATCTTACTCCCGTCTCACCAATATTTGTGCCGGGGCACATTCACTCTTCATCACTGTGTATTATTCCCTCAACTGTCCAGTACATTTAAAATAACCTCTCTTTTCTCTGTTAATGAAATGCCTACAGTAGCCAGGTAGGTACCTCCACAACCATCCTGTGTCCTGTCTTCCTGGTACGCAGCCAGTGGCCGATGTGATCTCTGGCCTGCAGAGTCTGAGCCAGCCACAGACCTCTCCAGAGAATTTCAGGCAGCCATCCCCACAGGCCATGAGTGTTCCCGTCTCTGACAGACAGGAATGATAAGAGTCGCCAGGCAGCACGTTCCCAATCACCATGCAGCCAAAATCCTGCAGTACAATACAAGGTCACACTCGAAAAAGGCTCCCTGGCCAGACTCGCTCTGTTCATTCTCCTGGTAGAATCTCTGACATCGCGAACATGTCCCTGCAGGTTAAATTTGAAGCTTTTACAACACAGCGAAGTTGATACATACCGATTTCTATTTTTTCATTCAAAAAGAGACCAAAAGAAATGACAAGCTGTATTTTCCCATGCAAAACTCCAGAAATCCAGAGAGAAAGATTCCCGTTATCTGTTTCACTAATGGCCTGATTAGTGAAAAAGACACACTGACAGAGATAACACCAGTGACCTCTCTGTTATGTTCACTTTCTCCAATTTGCCGTTTTCCGCCTCCTCGTCTGACAAGCCGGCTGTTGTCTGCTCCTGAGGGGTTGTTTATCTGACAAATTGCTCCCTCGGACATGTCGAGAAGCTCAAACATTTGCGAGCCGTCAGTCAAGCTGACGACCAGTTGAGGGGAGCAGTGGACAGTTCGCAGACTTGTGTGAAGTATGCGGAGAGTGAAAGTCCTCCTTGTCAGCACGGTGCTGAGGGGGTCTCCCATCACACGCAAATACAGAGCACAGCTGAGGGGGATGTGCGTGTGCGTGTCTGTGTGTGTATAGTTTAATCCAGGCGTCCATCTCCACCAAACAGAGGCTCTGCAGACAGCTGTTACCTACAGTGCTGTTATCAGAGGACTGGTTGACGTGTGAGCATTGTCTGTGCGCCCTCTATTTGTGTTGATTCCATGTTTATATGTGGTATCGTGTTATCTACATTTAAAGGAACAGTTCACCCCAAAAATTTAAATTTAGTCATTAGTCTGGGAAGCTTCACAGCAAAACAAAACAGCATTGCGGCATTCTCCTTAACACCTGAAACAGCTGTTTTAAAATGTAAAAATAAAAACAAACAAATAAAAACATAAAATGGCTCCATACAGCTCGCCGGGTGTAATCCAAGTCTCCTGAAGCCCTGAGATACCAAACTGAAGTGAAAGCCAAAATCTTCACTGTAGCCGCTAGTTAAAAGCGCACACCTTGTCTGAAGTGGGGTTTTGGCTTCGGTTTTGGTGTTTAAATAACATATTTTTAATCAGTCTGGGATCTTTAGCCTTCTGAAGACTCAGATTACCCTGGTATGTACAGTATGAAGCCATTTTATGTTTTTCTCCAGTTGTTTTTTTTTTAACATCCCATCAGTACAGACCAATTAAACTGTCCAGACCAACTGAACTGCAAGCGACCAAAACTACCTGTAAGATTTTGTTGTACAATTTAGTCCAGTTACTAAATGACATATTGTAGTTATTTACTACGTTTTTCATTCTTTAGTTATATATTTGGTTATTTTATTATTAGTTGCTTGAACACATTTTGTATACCACGTGAGCAGCTGAGTGTGAAAGTTGATGACTCAGAAATACTACTTTGGCAAAATAAACCGAATTTAAAGTCCATTTACTAGATTTTAATGAAGCATGGTCTTCATCAACAGATGGAGACTTTTGTGTGTGTGTGTGGAGGGTGATTTGAGTTTTTTGGCTATATAAATAAAATTAACTTGAGATTGGAGATTTCTCATCTGTTATCATGTGACCTGATGAAGACTTAGTGCTTGAAAGCTCAAGAAAAAACTAGTAAGTGGAACTTGAGTCAATATTATTTTGTCAAATATCGTTAATTGATGTTGCATGCACACCCAAATCCCAGAAGTAGGCACAAAGAGTTTTCCTTTTGTAACATCCAAACTTATATGCTGCTTTGCACAGTGTCTGTTTGCTTCTTTTGGTTGTCAGGGTTTGGTTAAAATGGTGAGCAGTAACGTAATGTACATGGACCAGGCTAAAACATGATATCACATATGGTGGATGGATGACTACACTTAGACACTGCCGAGCAGGAATCCCTGGCAGTCTCTCAGATTCCAGCATCATTTCTCTGCAGTCGAGGACACTGCAGAGTTGTCTCTCGCCTTCTTTCCTGCCATTTACTCTCCCTCCCTCCCCCTCGTCTCCCCCTCGTCCTCCCGGCTCGTGTGGAGCCTGTGAGTCGTTCAGCCTGTGATCATGGCGCTGGTCCACGACTCAGCGGACAGGCAGCCAATGACATCATACCTCACCGTGGATATGTGTATGTGTGTGTGTGTGTGTGTGTGTGTGTGTGAGGGGGGAGACAGAAAGTGACACCTCTGGTCACTGTGACACACTATCTGTCTCACCCACCATAGTTCGCACTCTGAGTCAGTTCTAATTGTGGTAATGAGTGTGTGTTGTACTGGTAATCCAAAGATCTGTGGCCCTTATCTGCAAGACCTTTCTGATTTTGACTTTTTTATGGTCTTATTCAAGTACTAGATTCATTGCTTTTTATTACTCAAGTACTAGACTCATTACTCAAATTATAACAGTATTGAAAACAGGTTCTGAACAGAATTCATATATTAAAAACAAATAAACTGATCCTTGTCATTTGGAGCATTTCACTCTGTTCAGCAGATGAAGTGTGTACAAAAACAAATAAACGAGCCAACCCTTTCATATCTAATCTGTGTGACATTTAGAATCATTTGTAATAGAACTACTGCCATTTCAACAGAGTAAATCCATAGACTGTGGACACTGTGACCGTACACTGGGTGATTATCACAGGATACTGAGCATTTTGTGTATCAAAGCTGTCTGCGCCGCAATGAAACAAAGCGAAATGTCTCTGGATCTCATGGAGTTAGCCGACAAAGCTAGCTAGTGCCATGATTGGGTCCAGATCCAGTTCTTGCTTGTCTCTGTGTGTTTCCTGTGAAAGTACATGTTCACGCCACCAAAGTAGCCTGACTTTAGGATGAAGAACCGACTTTTAAGTCCAAGATTAAAACAGAAAACAGTCGTTTGACAAATCGCAAGGCCATCTTGGGGCTTGAGCTCCAGTCACACGTGATAGAGAAGCATTGATCGGATCAGTTTGGGATCAGCTCCATCACTGACTTTGAAGTGGATTGAGTAACGTTGCTCTATACATCTCATATTGACACCACTGGGTTTAAATTGGACATTGTTTAAAGACTGATGCAGACGCAGACGATATTCTTTAGCATCTGTATGAGATGCCTGGGCTAAACTTAACCATAATGTTATCAATAATTTTTTTTAAAAGCACATTTTTGCTCTTTCATTTGGGCTGCTTCCATTTTTCTGCCAGTCCCTGTCCTGCTTGGTCTATAGTGAGTATGAGTGGATTTATATATATTTTTTATTTTAATGTGATAATATACCTGTGTTCCACATTTGCATATATTGGAACATACTGTCGCAAACTTGCATTGCTGCCAGTATGGATAGTTTTGATGCAAAATTTTTGCAGGCGAGTATTTTTATTTATTCATCACGTCCCCAGTGTGTAGAGGCCTTAGGCCCCGATCACACAGAAACGTGTCGCTAGAAATGTGTCACCAGGAAAACCGTTTCATAAGGTGTGGCGTGCCTGGTGTGCGCTTCTCTCTTGCTCTGAGCGTTACATTTCTAGCGGTTTTTAGAAGCGCAACATTTTTCCATTAATTACATTTGATTTTCTGGTGGTGCATGCACCCCTGCTTGATAGGCGCAACACTGGTTTACTGCAGTCCTGCTATTCCAGGTGTTTTTGAAGCAACATGATATTTCTCTGTATGATCGGGGCCTTAAGGCACCAACTATGAACCTCAACATCTCTGGTTCTTGTCTGGCCAGGGACTTTTGTTGCATGTTGTTCCCCATATCTCTCTCCTCTCATTTCCTGTTGCTCTACTGTCATCACTGTCATGATTGTGATGCTATCAAAAGTGGTCATATGTGGGGCTGTAAGGTAGTCATACTGTGCATCCAGAAGGTCATGTGATGACTGAGCTCTCTCAGTGACAACTGGGCAAACTCAACTCGTTGAGGAAGATCGCAAGATGCTAATAGGTGGAACTTGAGTTTTCTGTTCCGTTTCAGTTTGGTTTGTCTTTTCCATTTAGTCGCTGGCCCTCAGTGTAGACTGCCCATCCCACTTGGAACCCAGGCTGCCTCCAAGGCATGAAAATTGCCATAACCAATGAGGTAAAGGCAATACTTTTCCACAGTTCATAATCCTGTTAGCTGAGTCAACAGCACCGGCTTCGCTTGATCCTATTACCCTCAATCACGACTGTTCTACAATTTTCCAAACCCACCGAGCCTGGAAAGGTGTTGTGGGGGTACACACACACACACACACACACACACACACACCGACCACAAAGATAGGAAAAAAGACAGCAAGAAATACACATATATACACACACAGCCCCTTTCAGAACCCTACAACAACATTCGATCATGACCCACTGAGCGTCCCTGGGGTGTTAAAAGCAAGCAGGGCCATGGAGCTGTTGGTGCCCCTTTGTTGTTTCAGCTTTCAGAATTGGGCAAGGAAGAAAGAAAGGTTTGTCTGACCAAATTACCTATCACAGGAAAAATAATAAAAAAAGGCAACGTACCGAATCAATGGGTTGGCGTGACGATAGTGTAATTTCTTACTGACAAGTCGCATAAGTCAGGCCTCTCAACATCCCGCAGAGTGGAGATAGCACATGTAGCCAAGTGTTTGGTTTGAACGTGGAATGGCAGAAAATGTCACCCCTGATGAATGCTCCGTGGTGCTGATAAGACGAACTCCCCTCTGGGTGAGTGCGCAAACACATAGGACACATGTGCACACATGGGCAGATAAACACACAGACACACACACACAGAGAGAGAGAGAGAGAGAGAGAGAGAGAGAGAGAGAGAGAGAGAGAGAGAGAGAGA
>JBBPCS010000118.1:75253-89570 GCA_037974645.1 Hollardia meadi
TGTGTGTGTGTGTGTGTGTGTGTGTGTGTGTGTGTGTGTGTGTGTGTGTGTGTGTGTGTGTGTGTGTGTGTTCATTCACTGCGCACACAAGACGAATGTACCCGTGAATGTCAGCGAAAGATTTGCAGCCCAAGAAGATTCTATGTAAATATTTGACTTGAGCATTGTAGCACAAGTCTGCGCACGGGTTACAGCAAAGAGATGTGCCGTGTCATTTATTACATTAAATTATTCTATGTTTTGGTGTGTGCATCACTCTGCTGTGTGTCGAGGCTCCTCGGCAACAAAAGCCGAGCCGTGTTTATGGTGTGAAGAGATTAAAATGGATAGCAGCGAGGCAGAAGCAGTGAGCTGTTGCTGGACAAAGCTCTCAATGACTGATTAGTGCTGTGTCACTGCGGTTTTTACACAAAGTGGAGAAAAGACCTGTAGTCACACACTTCTTTTTGGTATTATTTTTGTTTACGGTAGCAAACTGTGAAGTGGCAGGCTAGGAAATTGGTGGATATTTTAAGGGACTTTGGGACAAAGTCTAGCCGGAGATGGGGCTGAAGGGGATGAAAAAGATGGAGAGAAGAAGTTAATAAAGGAAAGACGAAGCATTGAAATCAAATGAAGGGACAAATGGGAGCGCTGCAAAAATTCCATTCTATGATCAAGCAAAACTATATTGTGTAATCTAGAGAGATGCCAGCATTTCGCAAAAGAAATCTGCTCGTGGGAAAAAGAAAAATGACTTAATAAAATTTGTTGAAACTAGCATAGAAACCAGGCCACAGTGAAACACTATCTGACCTCAAAACTAATAGAAAAGATTCGATATAAGCCACAAAACCCCAGACACTCATGGGAAATGTATTCAAAAATAAAGATGAAATGAGATGAATTCTTAAAAACATGAGTCATTCTTATTGACAGTGGCAACTCCTGGCAAATAAGTTTATTTCCTCAAAAGTAGAACTATTCCTTTGACTATTCCTTTTGGATTTTAGCAACAGTGACAACAATTCAGACTTTACTTAAAAAAAAAAAATCAAGACCAGATACCTTAAAATAAGTTAAATAATGTATCAGAGAAGGTGCCAATACTTTTTCTTATGACTTGTTGAAATGCCCTTTGCACAGTGTACATCGGGACAGGAAGCCAGCCTGGTCCAGGGACACGTACTGTATTTCACCATTTAGCCTCCCCACATTCTCAGCTGTAACCACTGAACCCTTTAATCAGGGTTTAGTGAGACAGTAGCCCCCTGGAACAACAGCCATCACGGACTTTGACACCTGCTGCGTAGCATAAACAAGGACACATAAATGACATTCCCACAACATATTCCCTTGGTGTGTTTCTTGTGTGCCTATACTTTCGAGCATTGTGTCTGCATTCTATATAATGTTCCAATAGGGGACGAACAACTGCAGAGACAGCCTTGACGTGTCCAGCTGACGTCCTGTGTTGACGGATGTCCAAGAGGCTCGGCGTTGTACTGGAGCTGCAGTTGGCTAACGCCGCCCATCCGAGGAGAGCGGGCACAGAGCTTAGTTCAACTCTGACAAATGTCCGCCTGGTATGTGGGAGCTGGAGGAAGGGATGCCTTGTTGAATACAGGCTGGGGAATCTGCTATCACACAGCAGATAAGATAAACCTCCTGCCTCTCAGCTGCTGGGTGACTGGAACATTCAACTAATCACTTACTGTAGTGTACATCGATAAATGAAAGTGTAAAATAACCGCATGCAGCCTGCAGAGATTTACACAAAATGATGTCTTCGTACGCAGAGTAGCTTTCACCAAAACATCTCTCAATTTAAGCAAAAATTCAAGCTTTCATTTATGCAATTTGTGTCCCATAAATAGCTCACTATACTTTATTTCAACGGTCTCAACATTTGCACGAGGGCACTTTGTGATTCGGCGTGCACAAACCCGTTAGTCAGTTATAATGAATACATTTTTGAATGTCACTTTCATTACTTTTAAAGGCATGTTGATGAAAGCTTGAACTGACAAGTTTGGGAAAACTCCCACCTTTAATGGTGACCAATAATTCTCCGTCATATCTTTTTTTATTTCAATTTGCTTTCTGGGTATTGATGTGCTGCTATAAATACATTTGTGTTGCCAAAGACTACAGAGAATGAAAACAGTGGATAAAAAAGAAAAAAAACAAAACAAATGTTGGTAATATTACAAACTGGTTGTGTAAGAAAAGAATGAACAAATCATGACACATCTTATATCCTCTCATAGGGCGAGGTATTGATTCTATGCATCAGTGGCATGAGGTGACTTTTTTAAAGTTGACATGATTAATATGTTAGTCACATTCACCTGATGGATGTTTTGGTTTCCTCTAACTCCTGACGAAAATATGTGGCTCTTCAGCTGCTAAATGCTCTATATAGCCGATTTTCCACCAAAGTGCTTTCGGTATGGTAGCCTTGTTAACCGTATGTAACTGTACCTAACCCCGGAGTTGTTAGCATTTCCACTGCTAACATGATCAACATTCTAAAACTGCTAATGTTTTTCCTCTGCTCCGTTTGCATTCATGGTCACTTCTTGTTTCTATCTTTACGCTCTCTCTCACTCAGACTAAGGCACACTCTACACAAACACGATTTTTTTAGTTTTTTTCTTCTGTGTTTCTCGGTTGTTTATTACAACAAGATGAGCTTTGTTTAAGAAAAGGCTGCAGGCAGTGAGAATAAAGACTGATTAAAAAAAACAAAAAAACCCCAGAAGTTTGGAAATCCTACATCAAAGCCCAGGTGATGAGACAACTCTGGCTGCTCTGAGTGACCAATCAGTCGTCTGCTGTGTTTTAACTCCACCTTTTAGTATCAGATCAGTGTGCTAGGTACCTCATTCGAGGGTGAATGAAAACAGGATGGTACGATACGATTCTATTGGTACCATCCACAACTTTTTGTGAATGGAATGTAAAAATAACCGTTGTAATGCGTACTGAACTGAACTGATTGGGATTGCTTGATGGAAACGAGGTTCATGTTCCCCAGCTTACTTGCTAACTTTGCACCTGTTGTATGGTGCTGAGCAGATAGTGTACAGTATCAGAAGTTTTTCATTGAAAAGAAGAACCTGCAGTGGAAACAAGGTAGATGAAAGCGTGACACTGAACCGAAACATCGAGCACTAAAACTAAAACAATAAGCTGAAAGATGCTAAAATGCTCCATACAACTGAGGGGAACTGCAGAGAGTGCTAACAATTCTCTGAAGGTTTGCTTTTTTCACATTACATTGCATTTATAGTGTATATAAAGATAATGACGAGTGCAGTTTTTAAATTAAGGAATTTGCCCAAACATAGTCTAAAGTTAGAAGGTTTTCCTGATTTTGCAACAATGTTACAGTGCCGCAGAAATGACTGATACCCAGCTTCTACTACTGTTATGTGTTTCCAGTCTGATTGGACTACAACATTCATGTCAGGGGCTCAGTAACACTTCACTTTAGTGACCACACTACCTGAGTCGGTGGATTTTGTTTCAGCATGGAAAAAAAAAAACAAGCAAGATGTTGCCTTTTTTATCTAATGTGTTATAACAGCTTATTAATGATTTATAAAGTGTTAACAAGCTAATTAATAGACTTAGGATAAACAATTTATGAATCCTAGTCTTATTGTAAAGTAGTATAGAATGCGGTTACATGTAGGCTGACAGGTTATTGTTCTCCTGAAGTGAAACTTGTTGCCGTCCCTGCTTTTCCCACTTTCTCCCTCCTGGCTGTACTGCTGCTCCACTATCAGCGTCTGCACCGCCTCTATCTTGATCTTTCTCTCCCTGTCTGGCTCTCCCTCTCTCCTCTCTAATGACAGTCAGCGGGGCTGATAGGCAGATATATTTACACTGGTGGCAAGGGAGGAGAGGAAGAAGTCATCAGCCGAGCCCTGTCCAGCCTCCGGGCTCCGGCAGGCGGGGCCTCGAGGAAACCCTGGCCGGTTAGCTCCTCCCCGAGCAGGGCATATCTCTCTGTGCTGTCCCTGGCCCTGCTCAGAGTTCTCAGCTAGATGGGACCAAAGCTTCACTGGCCCCAGATTCACACACTCCCACATCAGTCTCTCGGGGGAGAGACAGCAGAGCAGAGGAGGCAGGAAGCCGCACAGACCGCAGAGGGCTGCTGCTAGTATGCACACTGGCTGAGAGAGATACAACAAAGTCAGTGTGTGTGATTTATTTTTTCTCACACCAGTTTTCCTTTAGAGCTGTTGATGAGGCAGGCTGGGTCAGCTCCATCTCATCTCAGCCTGGCGTCCAGAGGTGGCCAGGGGGGTCGAAGTGTGTGCCGCGTCTCGAGTGTGCGTGACTTTATTTTGCAACTCTTGAACACTGGAACTCTACTGTAAGCATTATGACTCTTCTGGGCTCTGAACACTCCATACTGATACGAAGCAAGTTTAGATCAGGTAAGGCAAACAATGACGGACACGTGACTTATTTTACTTCTCTGTATCCGTGTGTGGACGGTCAAGTTGTTCCTGTGTACAGTCGTGTTTATTCTCAAGAGCCTTGCAAACAGATTGTCAACACTTGGCATTTATAGGCAATCCTGTGTACATTATGTCACTCACCTGTCTCCGTGGATGAGTTGTGTTGACACTCACAATGTGCTCTTCAGTTAACACCAGCAAAGTGACAGGTGTGTGTAATATACTGCGGGCATGTGACGGTAAGAGGAATACCAGAGGGAGGCCGGCATAAGTCAGAAATCCTCCAGAGTACCGAGCCCTGACGACGCGCCCTGTCACGCTGTGATGGATTCACAGCTAGGCGTGCTCTTTGATGTTCATCCGCCTCCTCGTAAAAAGCATGGACATGTGAGGGTGATGTCTCGGGCAGGTTAGTGCACTTGTTCCGTGCCAACCTGTTGCTGCTGCTGAGGCAAGCCAGTGAGATGTTTCTCAGTCTGTGCATGCTGATAAAGGGAGATAAGACACTGGAGAGGGGTCACAGGTTATCTTAATATGACTGAATTGGAAGCTGATGGTGCGTGTGTGTGTGTGTGCGTGGGTATATCAAAGAGGGAGGAAGGTTACGAACCACAGCGCCGATTTAAACTCCCCTTAACACACAGCAGCTGTTAGGGCTTTATATTCATCTATCTCCCTCACACACACACACACACTCTTTAACTCCATCACTATCCCTTTCTCTTACACACACACACACACAAATTTTTAGTGACTATCTTTATTTTGAAGACACTTTCTGTGAGGCTGAGCATGTGTGTGTGTGTGTGTGTGTGCGTGTGCGTGCATGTGTGTGTGTGTGTGTGTTAGCGCTGTGCTGCTGCAGTGTGTGTAGTCTGACCAACAGTGCCACCTCCCTGAGGAAAATGTAACTGATGGTGGCAACAGCAGAGCTCAAATCCTGCTCTCTAGTCTGTAAAGCTTACATACACCATCACCTCTGAGGCAACTCCTTCACACTGCTGTGAATGTGCCAACTGTTGGCCAGACTGGCTTCAGTCCCTACTTGCAGTTCGCCTGCGAGCTGTAATTGCGTACCAGAAATGGCAGGGTAAATGATGCTTTTCCTCTGAGTTGTTTAGAGCAGATTGGCAGGGTGGGAAATGGCCCCCGGTGCTTGGGGAACACAAGAGGGTGGATGGCTGGTTCTGGTTGCTCTAACCCACATGCTCTAGCCGGTTATTGTGGCACAGATGGAGAGATACTGTCTTTATTGCCACAGACATCTTCCAATGCTTGGTGATATAGTCAAAGGGATTATTGTGGGGTGATGCAAGGTACAACCGACATGACTGGCTGAGTGGATTTATGAGTGCATGAGTGAAATATTGAGCGTAAGAGAAGTGAAACGGCCCGTAATTCTCTCTGTGATAACCGCTGATGACAGGGGGAGTCTTAGACAATCAGGTTGTTCAGGATTTACAGTTTTCTTTAAGCTGAAGCAGCTGAGTTACATTTTGTGCCCCATGAAAACCAATTGTTGCTCCCTTTTCCACATTAACAAAGCTGTGGGAATTGCTGCTGCATGGTTGAAGCTAAAAGGAAAGATTAAGATCTCATTTAAGCGACTGCCCCGTGGTTTCTCAGTGTGTACATTGCTGACTTGCTCTCACGCCGATGTGATTAACAGCCCAAACGGCCGTGGCCCGAGCTCTCAAGCTCAGTGCCATTACATAATAGTATGACAGAGGCTTCAAATAAAACTTATACCAATGCTACAAGGCGTCAACCATATGTCAAATAGTAAATCAGCACTACACACAGCCGCTGTCTTCACGAAACACCTGTTTTGTATCAGCTTCACCACCCGATTCAGAACTTATTGAACATAATGTTGCTATCACCCGAGTTACTGAGAAGAACTGACTACTTAATGGGAAAAAAAGGGAAAATATTTTGTTTATTTGATACTATTATAAATGTTCTGCATGTTATTTTCCATTTATTGTTACTTAAACTGTCACTTTCCATTCAAAATTTGAACACAATGTGGGAAAGAAAAAAGTAATTCAATGTGGATTGATCGATGAAATCGTAAAACGCCCACCCCCACCAATAAACTAAGCTATTGTTGTCCTCTAAGCTAACGTAAGATGGAGAAAACTATTGAAAAATAGCGACACGGATAATCATGACACCAAGTCACCTGAGAAGTAATACTGTATAAAAGCATTTTGGATTGGAAAATGTAAGGAGAAAAATAATAGATCAAATTAAGGCTGTTGACTTAAAATACAACTGACTTACTATAGCAGTAGCTTACCACGTTAGCTTGTCATTTGAGGAACATCAACTCACAGCATAATTTAGGACTAGGCTGGTCTAGTGTTTTAATTAAATTACATTAGTTCAAAGTGACAGCTTCTGTTAGGCCTATCATTTTGTGCTTATATTAATTGAACCTGTAATAAATGGTAAACCACTGATCCTGGCAGATTCTATATTCTTGCTAATATTTCTCACAAAACTGACAATAAGTAATAGTATAAGAGCCAAAACCTAGACACCAAACACTGAAATTGAATGGCACTTTGGCAACAGATAAGAAAGCACTTACCTGTGGAATGAGTTGGCTTGTGTCCTCAAGTGAGTTTTTTTTTTTTTTTCCCCCTGCATTGCACTGCTATCCCAGTGTTGACTATAAGTCACTGTCAATGGAACTGCTCCAGAAACTCCGTCTTAATGTTGGAGTGTTGGCTCTACTGCATCTGCCTCTGGCTCCCGTTCACGAATCTGCCTCGAACTGTCCAAGACCTCAGGAATAAAATATGCAAGTTCTGTTTTAAGGTGGATTTTCACTTTATGCAGAGGTATTAGCCTAAAATAAACCTAATACTTCACTTAGGGATACCTGTTTATTAGAAGTTATACAGTCGCGCTCATACATCTGTCGCAAACGCATTCCTGCGAGTGCTGAGGGAAAGTTCAGGAGAATTCATGTAACAAATGCAACCAGGCTCTTTAGCTAAGATGCTGGAGTTTAAGTGTAAAAAGTGTGGTGTTATTATAATTGTAAAAATGTGTGGCACAGGAGAACAATAAATCAGAATATCACTACATTGGCTTGTGTAATTATCGCCACTTCACCAGTGCAAACCAGGACAAATGGTAATTTATTTACACAATAAATCTGAAAACTTGTAAATGTGCCTGTGGATTTGTATGTCCTTTGTTGTCAAGAAAGCCCAAGTTAAAACAAATGTCTTCAGTTTCAAAGTCAACAGTGAGAGAGGCAGAGTATCGTATGGTTCAGTGATCTGTGATTACACAGCCTGGCTCGGGTCCTTTCTGTAACATACTGTGCAATCAGGACAGGCAGCCCTCTGGTCTGAGGGAAGCTTTTTAAGAGGAAGAGCAGATTATATGGCTGCCGCTGTGCTTTTTCAGACACAATTATTGATAACCTTTCAGTAAACAAAGAGCAGCAAACAGCCTCTGCAGAATTAGTTCACAGTGACCATTTGTCACCTTGCTTTTTCTATGACAGAAGAGACAAAACCTGCATGCGTGGCTCAAGAATAAGGCAGTTGTCAGCTGCCGTACTGTAACGTTAGCTTGTCACATTAACTTGTTTGAAGAATGAACGGAACAACGGCAGTTCTAGTATAGTTTAGGATTTGGGTTATCTTTGGGTTGTTGTGGTTTGTCTTAGAATTAAATGGAACAAATTATGTTAGAACAAAGTTATTAGCTTGAATTTTTCGAAAGTCGCTGCCCTAACAACAAATCCTTTTAAGAAAAAGAGCAGCTTATCTTGTAGCTGCTGTGCTTTTCAAGACAGAATTATTCAGAACCTTTACGATAAACATTATACAGAGCAGCGAGGAGACGCCCCTTGATTTAAAATTTTAAAAAAACAAACACTACTAGTTACTTTCCATTGCCACTTTGTGTTATTAATGACCGAAGAGACAATAAAAGTAAGGCTGTTGGCTGACTTTAAAGGCAACTGCCATGCGATAACGTTAGCTTGTCTCTCAAGTAAGGCAGTGCAGGCACCACAAATGAGAGGAACGATGCCAAATCTACAACATAATTTATGGTTAGGGGTTGTGTTACAATCTGTACATATAATGTACTAGTTGGAATTTGTTCGAATTTGTTGTTGTTTTTTTTGGTCAGTGCTAAATGTTTGCTGTTTTAAGCAAGGCTGAAAAAATAAATCAAATTGAGGACAAAGAGCAGATTATATTTTTCAGATATATAACTCTCTACATATCTATAACACAGAGCAGTTAAAATCCAAGAATCTCTGCTTAATTAGTCAGAACTAACAGCTGCATTCAGTTTGTCACATTGCTTTTTCTTTGACAGAATAGAAAACCAGCATGCCTGTATGTGCGTCTGTATACATGTGTTATATACAGTACATTATATACATTATTGTAGGGGATGACAAAAAACTTCCCTTGTCGGACGTTGTATCGGTCACATGTTTTGGTCAGCTTTCAGTCAGCAACTAATGCCAGCGTTTTCTCCATGTGATGTTGCGACTAGCAGGTCACGACCCCCTCACTGTAAACTAAAGCAGATGTCAGATGAAGGGAAGGGCCTGGTGTTACATAATGGAGGTGCTCTCCCGAGAGAGCGTCATGATGTGGCACCCGAGCTCACGGATATTCAGTCAAACTGTTAGAAATGTTGAACGCAACTGTTGGATGAGAGGTTTGAGGGAATTCATAAAAGTTATATGTCTGCATGAATATGAACCACCTGATGGAGATAATTAAAAAATAGGGAAGATAAGCAGAATGTGATTGGGGCCTTGCGGAAAAGGAGGAACATTTCATACCGGTGTGTCAGATCCAGGGTCTCACCAAGAGACCGTCAGATAACGGCGAGGAGGAAAGACACACACAGACAAAGAAACGAAAAGCAAAAGAGTCACAGACGCAAGCAGACCAACAGACATGGGGGAGGCTCTATGTTTATGACCCCTCACTCCCACCTAGACCACTTCTACACACACATACATACACAGAGCTCTGAGAAACATGTGCACGCGCTGCGGACCACACACTGCCTAGCAGATCTGTTTAAAAGCCAGGAGCTGTGTTTATCATTCCCTACATCCTGCTCACAGAAATATTTGTGAGCAAGCAGCGTTGTTTTTTTTTTCTGTTTTCTGTATGCATATGCATATACATAATGTACACGTGCGTCTGTTGAATCACTAGAAATTGACACCAGTAGCTTGTTTTATTTCAGCCTGTAGATGATGTGAAAGTATTTTTTAAATCAAACTAGATTTTAAGTGGGTTGAATTCTCAGTCTCTTCCTGCTTTTTGTCTGTCCCTTACCTGTCTTTCCACATCTCTTTCTCATCTTTCCCCTTCTTTTTACTCTTCCCCTCCTCCTCTTCCTCCTCCTCCCTCCGACTATAGTCCTACAGTTAAGACTTCAGCAGAGGAGGACACGAGAGCAGCTGGCAGACCAAGGCATCATGCCTCGTGAGTAACGCCTTCCAACACTGAGCTGCCACACATGCAGGCACACACAAACACACACTTCCACTTCCATGATTTAAGACTGCAATGTGAAGACAGAGGGAAATGAAGAAGCAAGGCAACACATCAACCCTTGGAATAGTAGTTGTAGCGAAGGTACAAATAAATCCCAGCTGACAAAAAAACATACCACGTTTCTGTTCTTGTGTCTGGCCATGCAGATAATTTTGGTTTTATTTGTCCTTGTCTTGAGATTAGTACTTAATAATAATTTCAGAAACAAGGGCCATGTTAATAATCCATATTGTGTGAACATGCTGTGAACACTAGAACTACTTTTTACTGAAGAAACAGTCCCTAGAGAAATTGCTCACAATTTGTTTGATTGATTATGCAGAATAATAGGGACAGTGTTTCAAGATGTTACATTTTACATGTTCCTGTTACATTTTTTAAACTTTTCAGTGCTGTGAGCACCATAACCAAAATCCCGTTCACCTCCATTATATTGAGGTGAGGCGAAAGTGTCAGAGATAGGCATTTTAAAACCTTGGCCAACAAAACCAAAGCTATTTTTGTGGAGAGATGCCAAATACTGGGAGTAAGAGAGAAAAATAATGGTTGATTGGACACTTTAAACTAAAGTAACAGAATATTAATGATTTGTGTATTTGTGTTGAAATTTCACGGTACAGGCGCCATGGTCCGATGTTCACAGCCACATGCAGACTACACAGGTACACATGTTGATACTACACAGACTGATGCACTTAATGCGCATCCCAAGTTCACAAGCACATGTTAGCTGGTTAGCTACAAATGCAAGGGAGAGTTGTGAATAAGACAGGGACAAACATGCTAACGCACATTTGACGGAATCACCCAGATGAGTTTGTTTGTAACATTGTATCTAAGGGCGGAAATATACTTGCTTTTAACTACATGTCCGCGTACGCATGACGGCTGCCTCGCGTATCCTGCATTTTGTGCGTCCTTTGTGCACGTCCTCAGAAATTAATGCTACGTGTTCTCAAGATGCAACATGCACATGAACGGTAGGGGCAGTGTAGGGCCAGTACATGAAAAGGTTAGTCGACACCTCAAAAATGGCAGAAAGTTGTGTGATCATGTCCGCAATTACCCACATCTATATGATGTGTCATTGCTGCTGCACAGTGATAAATATGCTTGTGAAAACAACTGGCGAGAGATCAGTACTATCTTAGAAGTCGCCGTGAAAATCTGCAAAACTAAATGGAAACAAGTCAGAGACCGCTACGTCCGTGCACAGCGGAGAATGCTTGAAAAACGAAGCTGTTGCTTGAAAGCAGAGGGTGACGGCAAGCTGCTCTACTACACTGACTGCCTCACTGTGTGTAGTGGTGTATAATAAGCGGACATTGAAAATACTGGCGGGGGTTTCTCATTATCAATCTGTCGCCTTGGCTGACACGACGTGTTTGATTTAGGGGCCTATACCATCTATG
This sequence comes from Hollardia meadi, assembly GCA_037974645.1. NCBI lineage: Eukaryota > Metazoa > Chordata > Actinopteri > Tetraodontiformes > Triacanthodidae > Hollardia > Hollardia meadi. Next base: position 86,681 of record JBBPCS010000118.1, read on the forward strand.
GCGCCGCTGTCACTTTTTCTGCCGTGATCTTAGCATTAACCGTATACTGAGCTCCCCAGGCGTCGCCATATTTATTGTTTACTTCCTGCACTGTCTGAGTTCTGTGGTGTGCCCTCTATTGCAATCCTCCAGTAACACATGTAGTACATAGGCAAGTATATGAACAATTACGTTCATGACGCAGCCGGTTGTCTACACAAACGCATGGTTGAAAAGCAAGTATATCTTCGGCCTAACTTGCACCGAACCGCTCCTAAACTGCGGTATGAACCGAACCGTGACTTCTACACTCCGAGGGTCACATGACAGTTATCAGGGTCATTGTATTTGACTGCCAGAAATAATGTATATATTTTTGGCCACGTGGTGGCAGCACAACAGGCTCTAAACACAACACTGATTATTTTATTACATTATAAAATTGATATGGCTAACATATTAGCATTTGCCTGATTATTCATTCAGCAGTCATAGAGCAACATTAGCATCCATTTGGAGTTGTTTTTCCGGCCACCTGGAAACCTAACGTTCAATATTCATTCTCTTTGAGCTCTCTTTGGTTTCCATCAACTCAACTGGCTCTTCAGTTACTAAATGCCCTGATATGTTCACTAGCTAGTGTTTAACTATGTTTAGTGTTTGGTCCTGAGCAGGTTGTGTAAAGCAGGTTTATCAGAGCTTTTTCACTTAAATCAGGTGCCTGCTGTGTCTGGAATCAATGCTCACACCGTGAGAGTGAACAAAAAGTAATGTCGTGGGCTGTAAAAACCAACACAATGAGCTGAAAGACACTAAAACACTCAGTAGGGCTGAGAAGCCTTTTGTCATTTGGTCCATTGTTAATATAAAGTGATGATTAGTGCAGCTTTAAATACATACATTATGTAATTAGCTATGAAGTAGACAAATTAATACATTTTTCAAGTAATTTTGTGCAGTGAAAAATGTAATATTGTGTGTGTTGATAGTTTTGGAAAGCTACATGGATGTAAAGGTTCAAACATCTAGTCCTGTGTGGGAAATATGAATGGTTATTGGTCCCCTTGGCTCAATCAGTGTTGTTTTGAAGAACTTGGAAAGTTGCGCAAAGATATGACTGATTTTATTATCTGTTGCAGTTTTAAAACGGGACACTAAAATCAGATGCCAGCTGCTGCTTGTAAAAAAAAAAAAAAAAAAGAAGAAGAGGTAGAAAGAAGGATGGAGACAGACAGAGGAATAGCGTAGCTCAGGGATCTGAAGATTATTTCACTGATGAAATTCAAGCAGAAAGAGGAAACGAATCAGTGAAATCAGCTGCTGTAGTTATGTTTTTGGAATCAAAATGGCTGTGGTGGAAAGCTGCAGATTCTTGCTAGTTTGTACACTTTTCATGACACTGTTCATGCTGTAAAATGTGTTTGAGCTGAGGTCAACTTCGAAAGTCTGTCTTTGAACAAAAGATTAAAGGATTAAAAAACTGACAGAGAGAGAGGTAGGTAAGAAAAGTAAACAGCTGAGATGACAGATGCTCTGAAGAGAGGCAGCTCCAGACTCCAGGGACGGATAAATCCACAGGTAGTGACAGGGCGAAGGTGGACGTAGAGGAAGCAGGTGGATAAATTTGTCCGGCGGCAGGCAGACAGACAGGCAGATAGTGCCTGCAGCCAGCGTGTGGGGCAGACAGCTCGGTGAGTGACCTCAGAGGAATGCTCTCATGCTGGAGGAGGCTCTCGGCCTCAGAAGAACCAGCGCAGATTTACAGAGACGTTACCTGTTTACAGCAGAGTGCCTGCTGAATGCCACATCAAAGTGGAAGCCCGCCCAAACACAACAACATGGAGATGGAGCTGCCGTTTACAAGACGCAGGCTTTGTACTTTTAATGTCACGTAAGACATAGTGATGAGAACAAGTAGATCTGAGCGTACGGACTGTACTCCTAAATCCTTACAGCTTCGATTAATAGCCTCTTGTGTTCTTTAGGTCATGGTAGCACTGTAATGTTTGTAGCTATCTGCCAACACAGACAAATATTTTTTGCTAGCATTTACAAAACCTATGGAAATCTAAATTTGAAATATTCGCAGGAAACCAAAAGCTTGTTTAGCATGAGACATTACACAGGTAAGATTTGATCAATTCCTTATACTGCAAAGCTGTGTCGTCTTGGCAAACTTGGGAGCGGTGAACGATGCCAGTGTGCAACATGGGGACTGGGGGACTGTGACTACAGGCCAGGGATTTGTTGAATGATATCTCTGGCACCGTTTGCCATTTCGCAGAGGCTCCAGCCTCCAGATAAACTGCTGGTAAGTGTGCGGGGGAACGGAATCCAGAGCCCCGGCGAGGCCCTATCAGTTTCTAGGAGTCTGTCACAGATAAGGCAGCAAGGAGAACCGCAATTGGCCCGTGGTGCTGCAACCGCTTTTAAAAAAAAGACGTTTCAATTGGCTGTTTATCTCTTGATTGAAGGCGGTGGCGCAGATGGAAGACAATTTCAGTCTTGTATTTGTACACACTTTCTTACTCCCACACACTAGATGTCTTAAAACGCTCCACAGCATTATTTTCCCTCCCCGCTCTTTATGTCAAAAAAGAAGACGGGACGTCACAGCATCCTTCTCCGTGCTGCTGTCGATGTGATCCTTCAGATGCTGGCTGGCTCTGCCTGGCTGTGTTATTCCTGCTGGGGAGATGGACACGGCACAGGGTCTGTGTATATATTACCCAGAGAACATCTGGTGTTTATTAGCCTATTCAAGAACCCGCCCCAGCCTCTTAGGCCCGACTGGCGTGTGGCCTGCATCGGAGCACACTGTCTGCCTGCTGGCCACAGGTCTGAATACACACACACACACACACACACACACACACACACACACACACACACACACACACACACACACACA
>JBBPCS010000118.1:91638-124805 GCA_037974645.1 Hollardia meadi
TCTGCATGAGAAATAAAGCGAAATAAAAAAAAATCGGTTATAGTAATCATCCGCTTATAGTGATCAATTTGACCCCGAACAGACGCGATCACTATAAGCAGTTTCCACTACTATATTTTCTGACTATTTCACAAACTGCGGTGGTACTACGTTGAAATAAAACTAAACACATTTTCCCATCGCCTTTAGTTTTTTGGGCTAACGAACAAATGTTAGCATTCCAACACGCTAAACCAAGATAGTGAAAATGGTAAACATCCATCCATCCATCCATCATAAAGACGACTATACACAGTGTGTTGTTTTTATTTGTAACCAGGGAAGTGCGACCCGAGACCCACCTGATCAAAGCCAGGATGAAGGCCTGTCTGGTGCCAACAACAGCCAGACTACTACCCCAATACCTGTTCCTGCTATTGTCAAGGTTGGCACAACATGCTTCCATCTTCCCTTTACTTTCTGACGTAGTTACTCTCCTTGACTTGACACTACAAACACCTGGTTAAGACCGCTTGCTTGTATGCTCAAACTGTCTCACCCTCCTTCCTCTCAACAGTCCAAGACGTCAGACAAGAACCGTCACAAGAAACCCAAAGATGTGAAGCCAAAGGTGAAGAAGCTCAAGTACCACCAGTACATTCCTCCGGACCAGAAGGCAGAGAAGTCCCCTCCACCCATGGACTCAGCCTATGCCCGACTCCTCCAGCAGCAGCAGCTCTTCCTGCAGCTGCAGATCCTCAGCCAGCAGAAACATGCTCACACACATCCGCAGTCGCAACACTCCCAGCAGCATGCACAAACTCCGCAGACACAGGCCCAGGCTCAGCAGCGGCAGCCCACTTTCAGCTACCAGCCTCACCCACAGAGCCAAACCCAGAAGTAAGTCACAGTGGTGGACAACTGATAATAAACCTCTTACTAGCTTTTTCTGGACGTTTCAACCACATGATTTTAGGGTCTTCAGCAGGGAATTGAGTTAGCTGAAGCTCATGACAAGTGAGCAAAAACCATTCGCAGATGAAGCCCATGAGATGCAGCTGAAATGTTGAACTTTGGAACTTGAGTTAAGACAAACGCTACAGATTGCATCCTGTGTTGTGTATGGATGATAAGCTGGGTAGCTTGGTAGCCAGCAGAAAAGGCTGGTAGACTCAGCTAGACGCATTTGTGATCTTGCCCAGAGTAATCTCTGTGATTCATCACATTTTACTGCAAACCTTAGGGGGAAATCAAAAGTTGTTGTTTTGTTTGTTTTACCTGTTCTCCGGCAGGGGCTTTCATCTTCAAAGGTATTTTCATGATGACTGTATTCCTGGGATGAGAAACCAACGTTTCTCCTAAATCCAGTATTTCTATAGGATGTAGTGAGGATGTAGCGTACACAGCTACATCAAGAAGAGAACTGTAGTTTTTGTAGAGGTGTTGCTGTAAAGCTGGACAAAGTCTGGAAATACTGGATATAAATGTTGGTTTCGGTTTGTGCAAAGATGTTCTCATACCAATGTTTGCTGTTAAAAAGGTCTTTTAAGGTACTTAAACACCCACTTTGTGTCATAATACTGACCCCTTCTTAGAGTCCTAACTCACAGACATACTTCATTTAGATTCAGTGTGACTTACATGTCCCAAGGATACCATTGTCTCCTTTTACCCACTGAATAAATGTCCATATATCTGCTTAGAAATCATAGAAAAAAGACATTGTTATAGCTTCAGAACTTGGCTGAGAATCATCACTTGTAGTTGTCTTTACATACATGGATACACTGCAAACAGCTAATAGCTAATTCAGCATACTTTCAAAGGTGCCAGTTCAACAAACATTGTCTTATTAGAGGTGGTACAATGCTGGTGTATGTTTTTACTATTTTTTTTAACCAACTAACCCTCTTCAATTTTCCCACTGTAGAGGAGTCAGTGAGCAGTTATCAGCCTGTAACTCCAGTGGTCCATCCAGCCAAGCCAACAGTAATTCCTCCTCCCCGGTTAAGAACACATATCCCAACCAGAGCAACATCTCACCGGTGAAACCTGGGCCTCTGCCAGCTAATCTAGATGACCTAAAAGTAAGTGTTCCAAAGTAAATTTAAGAAAAATTGACACTGTACTGGAGATGCTAAAAGAGGGTGTACATGAGTTTGATGGTGGCTCTTTTTTTTTTTTTTGCTATAGGTATCAGAGCTCAGGCAGCACCTGCGTATTCGCGGTATGCCCGTCTCCGGCACCAAGACAGCCCTGATCGAGCGACTCCGACCCTTCAAAGACTCCACTGCCGGCTCCTCGCCCTCGGGCTCCTCTGACATCACCACAGTGACCTTCCCTGTCACACCCACGGGGTCCCTGTCCTCCTACCAGTCCCCGTCCTCCGCCAGTGCCGTGTCCCAGGGAGGCTACTACCCTTACCCCAGCACCTCCTCCACCCCTCCCATCTCCCCAGCCTCCTCCGAGCTGTCCCTCAGCGGCTCGCTCCCCGACAGCTTCAGCGACGTGCCCATGTCCTCACCGACACAGTTCGCCCTGCAGCCATCTCCGGCCCAGCTCAGCATGGAGGACGGCCTGGGAGGAGGCAGCCTGGGCGGTGGAGGTATGGATGGCATGGAAGCTGAGAAAGATAAGATGTTGGTGGAAAAGCAGAAGGTGATTGAAGAGCTGACGTGGAAGCTGCATCAGGAGCAGAGGCAGGTGAGTAACCGTCAGCCTACCAGTCGACAATAACCATTTTTAGAGTCATCTGAGATATTGCAAAATAAGAACACAATGTCACAGAACAAAACATTGACATTGAAACAAACAAACATCTTTAAATAATTTTTTTGTCACCATGGTTATTAGGTTGAAGAGCTGAAGATGCAGCTCCACAAGAGGAAACGCTGCTACGGAGCAACACAGGACCCCATCCCTCCTCCATCTCACCCCTCCATGCACCACCAGCAGACTCCAGCCATGATGGGCCAGCACTTCTTTGGGGTGACAATCAAGCAGGAGCCCATGTCCTTGTCCTCCAGCTGCCCTCTGTCCTCCCCCAAACAGCTGAAGAGCTCCCCTGGCAGCTGCATGGACGATATGGGACACTGCAGTGCCCCCCTGTCCAATATGGGGGTCCCCGGTGGGCCACAATGTATGGACACCGCCCCGTCCTCTGGTAGCCCCTCCACAATGTCGGCTTTCCTCAGTCCACAGTGCTCGCCACAAGACTCCCCCATTGGAAAGCCTTCTAATAGCCCCCAGCCCTCGTCTCCCAATAACCCCTACTTGCTATCACCTCCGGTGGGAAGAGACGGCTGCTCTCACCCCCACCCCCAAGGCAATAACAGAGCACGCAACATGCAGGTATGATGCATTTATAGACAGAAGAATCACCCTTAAATGTTGTATGGAGAAATCAGAAAATGTATCTAAAATAATAATACCAATTGATAGAATACAAGGTTGGAAATAATAAAGTGGGTAAACTGTGACTATTTGCTACTTTGTTATTATGTTTGATTCAAGCAAAGGAGGTTAATTTCTTAACAAGACAAAGAGTACAGCCATGCTAGTGGCTCTGTGACGCTGTACTTGTGCCTGATTCGACTGACACTAAATAAATCTAAGCCTCAAACTACAACATTTTATATGTATATATAACACAGACATGCAGCTTAGTTGCAAATATTCCAGCTTATCGGTGTTGACCAGTGGGTTTTTCTTGTGTTGCTAGGAGGGAGCCTCAGATCCTCCCATTTATAGTCTGGTCTTCTGTTTCATTAGTATACTGTAATTAGGCGAACCTAAAACCACAATTCTGAATCAAATATTTACCAAATTTTGGATTCAATCTAAATTTATCTATATGTCAGATTGTCAAATGGTTCAGAAAGTAGTCGAAATTATCCCAAGATGTCAATTCAGTCAAATAAAAAGCAGGGGTAACATTACTAGCATGGCTGACAAATAATTGTAACCACAGTATTTCTGAATGTTGCCTTCATGTGTGTGATCGCTTTTGTGTTTGTTTGGGGGTTTTTTTTAACTTCTTTTTCAATGTCTGTGTTTTCTAACGTACATGACTTTTGGCCAACTCCAGATGCAGCAGAAGAATGGTGGCCAGGCAGTGAACTGTTCTTATCCTTCTGACCAAAGAGGCCTTCAGGGAGTCTTTCCCAATTCAGCTGACTGTGGCCACGGCGGCTCAGCCAAGGCTGAAAACCCAAATATGCAACCAAAGGTAAACATCAAGTCAACATGAAGAGCATTTGTTGTCATGTCAGTGTCATGTGCGTCATCTGAATCACCTCACATTCACGTAACCGTTTTTCTCTTTTCTATTCATTTGTGTTCTGTCTCTGACTCTATATAATTGTCTGTTGTGAGGTTCGTTGTCACTCTTGTCATAGCTCTGCTCTTAAAAACAGATTCATCCGTTTTCATCACTTATTCCTTCACATGTTGGTTCTTTACAAGATCACAACGCCAACCCTTTTCTTAAAGTGAAATGTTTCATGTGATGAGATTATTCGATCGAGAGGGCCTGATTTATAAATCTTTTTCTAAAATCTGCAGTACACTCACATTTGGTAAGCTCCCCTACTCTAATCGGTGGGCTAATGTCACTTTTCACCTATTTCTCATATAGATGTCAATATTGCCCTCTCCTCGGCATGTTGGCCAAAAGGGCCAGGTCTCTCCCCCTGCCTTCAGTAGCTCAGATTCAGATGCATCTGACTTAAGACAGCCCCCATGCTATGAGGATGCAGTCAAGCAGGTAAATTCAAATTCATGCTAAAATTCAGTAGACAATGGCTGGCCAGAGATTTTACTTAACCTATCGGCGTTGCTTTAATTCCACTGTTCTTCCTGTCTCCGTTTTTTTTTTGTCTCTTTAAGTCCATCACCTCTATTGCACCTCTTGATTCATCCATTCGCTTTGTTCACTGCACTAACTTTCCACCCTCTACCAAGTCTGAAGCAGATTGGTGTTTTAGTTGTACAAACATTGTTTGAAGGCAGATGTACCTCATAAATGTTTTTCTCTTGGAGAGGTACGAGCGCCCAACCAACACACTGGTCAGGCTGATGATATGAATGTTAATGTGAAAGACATTTTTGTGGTAGGGATGCACAACATTTATCAGACAGATAAATTATTGGCCCGGTAATGGGACATTTATATTATCAGCATAAATAGAGCCAGTAATAAGAAGCCAAATTGCTTTCATTGACTTATCAAGCACAGCATCTACACACTCTGATACAGTAGGTGGAGGTATGCACCTTTAAAGGTGGCTTGTGATCTGCCAATAAACAAAGAAGAAGAACAAGACAATACTATTTTAATTTGCAATACATGTTCCACAAGGGTTTAGGGAGGAGGGGAAAAGATATGGAAGATTTGCTCACTACTTCTTAGCCTTTCTTCAGGGTCTATCAGTGTGCATAAACTACATGTTATGAACTTCTTTTTAAATATAAAAATGTGAAATTATCGGTATCAGCCATTAGAAGCAGGTGATTATCGGTTATCAGTATCAATTAAAAAAAATCCATACCGTCATAGTTTGAGGTAACTTGGAAACAGTGTCTCTATTAAATGTAGTTTGTCCAACAGAGATTCTAAGAAGTTTATTTTTCTACTATTTTTCTCATAAATTGTTTCTGCATTGTGATTAAGAATTGTGATAATTCTTAAAAAAGAGAGGTAAATTCAAGGAATCCTCTTAAAGATGGTTCATCATTATTATTATTATTATGAATTTATAAAAAAAAAAAAAATTGGCCAATTTATTGTAATTGGATTCTTTAAACTGTCAGATATCGATGTTGGTATTTGTCTCCAGGATTTGTCGGGCTGTGATACCAACCTGAAGAACAACCTCTTCTTCTCTTGAGAAATAATATGAATGGAAACCACAGACGTTGATTGTGTCGCAGGCACAACAAGCTAGCCAACTAGCTCAATTTGACAATACGGCAGTCGCCGAGCTTGCTAACCTCGAAAACCTAACGCTAAAAATGTCAGTTCACTCAACTAAAATAGTAAATATATATATTTGTAGTGGTTTTTAGGTATTTGTCTCTGAGACAACATGTGTATGATGTCTTAATTTAATAGATGTGAAAGGGATTTAGTTGGTGGTGCTCACAGCTAAAAAAAAAAAAAAAAAAAAGGAACATTCCAGAAACAGTGTCCCTAATTAGGGCTGTTCACACTGAATCTAAATAACTGTTCACAGCTAGCCGCTAAGAGTGCTAAACACTTTTTTTGGTTAGAAAAGCTAGTAAAAGGGTTTCATCTCAACCGATTAACTGGCCTCTTGTCAAGAAGAAGTTTGTATTACCAAAACTCTATTCTGCAAGTCTTTGTAGCATGCTTGAAAGCTTGCATATTTTTCATGTAAAACCCTTTAATATAATTTAATTCCGCAATTGTTAAAACATTGTTCAATTGATAAAAAAGAATCACTTTCTTATTACTGTTCCAGCAACTGACCAGGAGCCAGCAGATGGATGAACTTTTGGATGTACTCATAGAGAGTGGAGGTAAGGTGAAATTCTACAGATAATGTTAGCATAGTTAGCACTGACACATGCATATGCAAGATAGTAGGTTTCAAATCTACATGTAAATCGCAGAGTGCGTTAGTGTGAAGTCAGTCTTGCCCAATACAGTGGTGTCAGACGCAGTACCTGCTGTGACCCTCCTCCTCTCCTCTTTCTCTTCAAGAGATGCCAGCAAACGTCAGAGAAGAGAGGGAGAGGTCCTCTGTAACCAAAGTTGTGCCTCACATTACTGTGTCCCCAGGGTGCCACGGCCTCCTCGTCCCGAGGTTCCACAGACACTACGAACACCTGTCCCCCACCCAGCTCCCTTACGACCACTCGGCCAATCCCATCACTGAGAGCCACCTGGAGACTCTGCTGGGAAGTCCACCTGGCCGGGGAGGGGAGGTGGCTCTTCTTAAAATGGCTGCAGAGGACAGGGGGCAGGAAGACGAAGGGAACAGAGACGGTGAAGAGTACGGCAGCCCGCACAACCTCCACCGCCACCCTCAACATCCCCAACAGGACAAACTTTTGACCAACAGAGATCTGATGGACACCCCTCTGTCGCCCATCAGCACCAAGGTGTCCGCCGTCCCAGAGGTGCAGGGGATGGTCAGCATGACTTTCAGTGAGACGCCGTGGGAGACAATGGAGTGGCTGGACCTGACACCACCCAGCTCAGCCACGGCCTTCAGTGTTGCTCCACCCAGTGGGCCCAGCATCTTCAACACAGAGTTCCTGGATGTCACAGACATTAACTTGAACTCTGCCATGGACCTTCACCTGGAGCACTGGTGAAAGCCCTGACTAACAACATGTTAGCCGTCAGTCGTCACCAGCTTGCATTAGCTGTACAGACTGCTCATATCAGCTAAGGCCATACCAAAGAACTTTTGAATTTTACCACAACAGTTTCAGTCTAAGTGCCAGACTTTGCCTCTTGTTATAATACAGAGGAGGTGACTTCAAGTAGACCATTAGCCTACATCCAAAGATTAAGGGCTAAGTCACAGGTTAACTCCAGAATCATATTTTGACTTATTTTCTTCACTGAAATGCGGTTCTCATGTTGTTGTTATACCCAGAATCCAAAGACTAGGTGCTTTTTGACATGATCTTTGTCCATTATGGACAATGATGCGCACAACTGCCAAAAAGCTATGAAAGTGGACACATGAAGGATCTTCTAGGTAATGGGAAAACATGATTACAGTGCTTTGTACCAACACTTTATGCAATATCAGTGTTACGCCACCTCGACTTGAAGACACATTTTGACAATCATTGTATATTTTCTGAGTCTATGTTTGTATTACTGGAAAAAAAACAAAAACGAAAGGAATTACAAGGTGAATTGGATTGCTTATTACGGCCATTTTGTAAATATCTTAACTATCTGTCCTGACAGAGACATCTGTTGACATCTGCATATTTTGTCAGCAGTGTGGGAGATGACACAAACCACAAATCAAGTGTATCATGTAATCAGTTCATCAATTGATGTAAATATGACAATAAGAAATCTCACTGTGCACCTCTAGCTAAATACACATTTTTCACAGTTTGCTTGAGCTTAGATTATGTGTGTAGAAATGGTTGTCATTCCTTTGAAGGACCTTTTTTTTATACAAGTTTCTTACACTATTTGGCTTATTTATCCACAGAATGACATTATCGAGAAAAACTAATGTCTGAAACATTTTTGGTCTTATCAGGTTTTAATCGGCAGACAAACTGTGCCTTATTTGCAACCGCTTTTTATTACAAATTTTTATACCAGTTTCTCCTTTACAATGTATTATTATTTTTCTATTCCCTGAAAGCTGTTAACAGATATTATAGAAAGCTCCAACAGAAGTCTGTTTTTATATAGCTGCAAAGTCAGACTAATGCTAATGAAAAATACAACTTCATCTCTAATTTTTTTTCTCTTAAGTTACAAATTTCACCCTTTCTATTCCCAGGCCAATCAGTTATTTATTTTGTGTTTTTATATTTATACTTTATCCTGTATTTATACTGACATTCCTTTATAATAGATTGGGGCTTTTTGATTTTGAATTTAAAACTCCAGTGCTGTCATTTTGACTGTGGACAATTCTTCGTAAATCAGTTCTCTTAAAAATGTGATACAAAGTGAAGGAACCACTTCGAAAAGCCATGCTTTCTTAAATCATTTTTCTTTAAAGGATCAAATGAGTGTCCGTTATTAGCACTTGTGAATAGGAAAATGTAATATATTCAGATCTTTACTGTGAATACTGCATATTAACACAGCATAAACTTGTACCGGAGCCAGCCTATACACATAGTAGTTACACGAGTAAGATCAGTTCAGACTCAAAACACCTTTAAGGTTTTAGTTTTGGTTGGTATTTGTCTGTTTTTCACACTTGTAAAAGCGTAAAGAAAGCAGTTAGATGAGTAGACTGATGCCACTCTCATATCTGGAAACAATGTGAAGCAGTGAAAAATCCACTTACCAACATCTCCAACTTCATCTTTGTCCGCTGTGTAACATAACAACTTGTTTTCACACTTTGGTTTTTGTACAGATTAAACAAATATCATTTAATTCACTAATTAGTGAGCTTTATTGGTGCTGGCAGGCAGATTGTATTACCCTCAGATTAATAAAGGATAGCCGTTTCTTTTGCTAAGTTACGCTAATGTTATCCAGGGGGCCTCATTTATAAAACTGTTGTTACGATGTATATTTGAACTTAGTCTTAAGATCATTTCTGATGGTGTGCTTAAGTTCCATTCATAAAAGTTGCTGAGCATAAAAAACCTTGCTTAAGTGGGTTCTAAGAATCCCATTTACAACTCACACATCTGTGATCTATAAATGTCAAATCATCTTAAATTGACAGCACCTGCCTGGTGATTTCCCCTCATATAATGCAGCACAAATGAGGCTTTAATCAGGAACAACCATGGACCAATAGAAAAAATCTAACTTTTTGGAAGACGAGATCACAGCGATGGTAGAAGAAAGAAAGGCAAACACGCGGTCTGGGAGTGTGTCACCGCTGCAGTGAGTGAGGTGGGGCAGAAAGACACAACTGAGGCTGATATTAAAAAAGAAATTGATTTGTTTCAATCAATATGAAAAGTGAAGCGGTGTGTCCAAAAATAATGACTGTAGGTCAGCTAATTCCTTCAGCATGCATCCCAAACTGCAATACCCCTACATGACCAGCAGGAGAATCAAGTCCAAGTTTGCTTAGAGATGAGATCATTTCCAGGTCAAAGTAAGGTTTTATAAATTACCACATATATGTGCTTTTCTGCTTAAGCTTAGTCTATTTTATAAATGAGGCCCCTGGCTCCAGCTTCATATGTACCAGACAGTGGTGTCAGTCTTCTCATGTAGCCAACTCTTGGCAAGAAAGCAAATGAGCATACTTCCCTAAAATGTCAAACTATTGCTTTAAGTGCATTTGCAAATTAATTTCTTGCATTTACAATTATGTCCTCTGTAAACATGGGTCTCACTTTGTGTTCTGTCTAGACCAAATATTTCTTTTTTTTCCTACTACTTATGAAGTGTTGCACTTGTTAAATGGGTTCTATTGTTACTTGTAGACTATTAAATGCCCTGATATTCTTTACTTCCTGTCTTCTGTTGAAAGAATATCTACTGGCCGTTTTGTCTTGCGGGGTTCATTTTGCAGTAATTTTCCCTGATCAAGAAAAGAACACCACATCTGACAGAAGCTTCCATGTTGCTTGGCCACTGACTTGCTTTACTAATGTTAGAAACAAAACAGTATTTGCCTGCATCCCTGTATACTACAGAGCAATAAACTTATCACAGCAAAATCAATTGTGGAGTTACTTTGTTTTATTCATGTCCAATTCACAAGAAGCACACAATACAGGTTTTTAATCTTTTCAATGGGAACTTTATTTGTAACCCTTGATAAAGATACAATATAATATTCATCGCCCTTAATATTATCTTATAATCTAATATGAACATTCTAGTAAATTGCAATTTATACAACATGTACCCTGGAGGTTCATATTCACCAGTGGTAAGCTAGCTTCCTGGAAATGTATTCCATGACAGAAGAGCAGATCTGTGACACGGCTCAGTCTGCCGTGTCACATGACACTGTGGGCTTTCTTGGGTTTGCACTGTTGCACTACAGATAGAAATGGAAAGAACGGAGCTGACGCAACTCTCCATTTGAACTGTAGAGAGAATCGTGTCTACACTGCATCTCCACCAACTGGTTCTACAAATGTTTTACCCCCTTCCAAATAAACCACAAGTATTCAACAAGTCTGTCCTCGAACTCCCCGGCACTTCCCGATGATGGTGGCCATTTTCCAACATGGCTGACATCTGTAGAAGCCTATGTCATAGAATTTTACATCAAACATAAAGGGGGAACTCCAGCACATTTTACACATACAGTACAAGTACTATTTAGCCTCTGAAAACAGTTGTATAATGTCTTCTGTGGCTCAGGAGTCTTAAAAAGTAACCTGATGATGTCATCAGGATTATTCTTTTTGGTTTCTCCCAGTATGAAGGACTAAAAATTGGGATACCTTGACCTCTGCTGCCTCAATTTTGACCATTATGTGTTAATCGGTCTCTCCCAACGTTATTAAAGTACAATACTAAAAATTGCTGGAGAGGCCCTTTAAGTTTGGCAATTCCTTTAATGCACTGACACTAAATGTAATAAAGCTTACAGTGGAAATAAAGCCAAAAATACAATAATAACGGTCACAATGTCAATCAGTGTTGAAAACAGTCTACAAATGTATCTTTTCACATTAAGCTAAAAGAGCAACAATACTAATACTCAGACATAAAGAATATCGTCTTGCATCATGTGTGAAAGTCAACAGTTAACTGAGGTTACTGCATACTCATGGCTTATTATCGTATAGGCTAGGTTACATTAAATTACTTAACATTCGTATTTGCTCGGTTAAAGGATAAGGCTGGCAATATCCAACGTTAAGCTGATGGAATTTGTCGACAAAAAAGAAAATGTAAGAGAAAATGCCACCCTTATCATTTAGAGTCGTCTCTACAGTGCGTCAGTGTCTTGAAGGACCACCATCCATACAGACTGTTTGGTTCAGTAGCTAACTCCAAGTCGTGTGAGGTTTGTCCATCAATTAACGCCTGATAGATGTGGCTTTCTGAGAGGGAATGACAGCGGGATGAATCTCAATAGTCTCAAGTTGTGGCCTCTGCTTCACCTGTCCTGGTATGGTGAACTGTAGTACAGGGCTGGCCATAGTCAGGCCATCGGGCCAAAATTGACATGATGAGGTTTGATTTGATCCACCGAATGTTTTTAGCAAAACAAAAATGCAAATAGCTGTTTTATATTTGTGAGATAAACACGTTCTTTAAATATATATGAATTATTTCTCATAATCTGAGCATGGCGGACATGGTGACATGTCGCAGGAAGTCAATTAAGAAAAACTTCTTGTACCTCTTTGTATTTTAACAATATAATACGACAGGTTTTTGCTTTTGGCCCATGGTTTCAGTTTTGCCCCTGCTGTAGTATATCAGCGCCGGTGGAGGAAGGCAGGTGAGAGAACCACTGTAGACTATGGAGATGAATCCCGAGTGCAAGACATGGTTTGGCGTGGGAAACATTCTATAATCAGTGCAAACCAGAGAGACATGCCAAGTCACGGAGTAACATGCAGAGTCCGTGGTGACCTTCAGGGTGAAAGAGTCGTAACTGGTGTATGTGAGGAGTGACCTCCCTCCTCTCCTGACAGTTGTGTGGTTGGTGCAGAATTATGTCATTTAGCAGCATTTACGGGTGTCATTTTTCTCGACAGGAAACCCTTGCCAGGTACTTTTACAAATGCAGTTACTCCTCTTTGCCTCTGTGTGGCAGCATGGTGGATCTGTGATCACTGTGGATGAGCAGTTCAACTGTACAGTGCTATGACAGGCTGCTGAGAAGCATTAGGGCTCATTCTCAAACTGAACCATGCAGACACATTCTCATTGTGCACCCAGCAACCAAATCTCCTCACTGTTCCATTTGATCGTCTCCGTGTTTAGGAATGAGCCTTAACTGTGAAGCAGAACCTGCCAGGAACAGCAGATTAGATGTACTATATATACACACATTTACATCAGCGGACATAATGTCCGAAAGCAACTTTACATCAGGCAATGTAGCATTGAATTAGCCCCCGTTTGTGCCTTTTAATAACGGTCATTACCCTTTGAGTTGCAGAGCTGAGCACACATTTTATGGAAGATAAATCACTGATGATCATTCAAAAACATATGCAAAGACTCTTCTGTCCATCAGGATCATAAAATGAAAGATTTCTGACCAATTTACAAGTGACTTTATGTCCCAATCCAAACAACAACACATTTAGGTGGAAAGTTTCTCATTTTTAGCCACAATTATCCTCATTTTGGCTGGTTTACATCACAAAAATCAGCAGCAACAGATTAAATCAGCCGTGTCTACTTGGCGATAATTCTGTAATGGCTAGAATAACATTTTTGCCTCATATATGGTTAATGTGTCTTACTGAAAATATCTATATTGGTAGTTTACTACATGCAAATGTTGAAAGCACAACCTTAACATTCAAAAGGATACCAATTCCTTCAAATTTATCAAACCCTACATCATTTTTTTGGGAAAAGGAAACAGGGCTACTGGGAAACGGGTGACATTTTTTTCTGTGCACAGACAAAATATTGTTTGATCCAGATAAACAGCAGAGGCTTTTCTGTTAATGCCGTCAAACCTGCGATAAGTCTTGTTAAGTGATCTTCTGGGCTTTGGAAAGATCGCCACAGATTTATCTTTTTGAAAACCAGTTTTCTCTTTAGCTCAGTGACTCAAACGTGATGATAATAGATGAAAAGGTACAAACTGGACGCTAACATTGGATGTGAGAAACGAATACGTCCCTATAACGTGTCAAGACAGACTCTCACAGATTGCATATTGGAAACAAAAAGAGTAAAGCCACGCTACCGAATCCATGAGCTTTTCCAAGAGAAAACACTTTTTACGGTGAGTGAAGGTGCCCACAACAAACTGCGTGAAAAGTGTGCGTGTGTGTGTGTTTAGACAGTAGGTCTATCAGGAGACATCTGTACATGTCAACAATTCAGAGGTGAACACACATAGGCATACATACAGTCCACAATGTACAATCCAATAGGTGGCTATTTTTTGTTCATGAGTGTCACTGTTTAACAATTTATTTGGTAAATTCTGCATTTATATATATTCCTTTTTCCTCACATAAAAAGTTGCATTGCATTTTACTAAGACAATGTCATGTGTCTTCAAGTTTTTCTGGGTGAAGATGGATGATAATATTTTAGATTTTACTTTATAATGTGGTGATGGGAGGCGAAGGAGTTTGCTCAACAATATTCTTCTCATTGCACCAGGCAATTTGGACTCCTTTGTTCTTTGGAACGTGTGAATAAACGGGTGATCCTACGTAACTCTGAGAGCTAAGGTGTCAGGGCGTTGCATCGAAAAGCTCGGCGTCCCTTCCCCCCAGCAACATCAGTCCACGTACATAGGAGAGATGGGAGAGGCGGGGATCTGATCCAGGATGCGACATACGTAACTGGCGACGTCCACGAAGCGCTCTTCATACATCAGAATGAAGGGCCGTTTCTGGAGGGAAGATACAGTGAGCTTCAGGGTGATGTGTGAGGAGGAACTTTTTGATTTGATAGAAAGATCACTGATGGCAAATTGCCTTTGAGCAGTCATGGTTGTTGTTGATAAGCGGGTTAATTTCAAGTTAGGTGCTGTACATACTGAATCCTCAAATGTGTTTTATGCATTTACATGTATTTAAATGAAACACACATTTTAGAGGTAGCAAACATTTAATTTGCCAGAATATTACCCTTGCTTAAATTTAAAGCTGCATTGATTTTTTCTTTTCTTTTTCTTTTTTAAACATTTGGGGGCAGCGAAAGAAGCTGAAAACACAACACTGACATATTATTATTAAGACCAAAAGTTGTTATGACGACCTGAAATATCTAAATCAAATATCCACTCTCCTTTTAGCTTTGTTTTGGTCACAACCACCTCCTGAGTCAAATATTAAGTTGGCTAGCAAATTGAGCTATCTAGATGCTTCAGTATGTTCACCAGCTAATCACTGTGTGTATGTGTACAGAGGCTAAAACAGTGTACAGTGGGTTTTTCATATCCTTTCCTCCTACCGCTGGAAAGAGGTTGATAACAGCCGAGTTTGGGTGCAGGAAAACAAAAGCTACGAGCTAAAAGAGGCTAAAAAGCTCAGGGGAGTTATAGAGTTGGGCGAGAAGTCTCAGTGGGTTTCTCACTAGGAGCCACCCCTTTTATTTCAATACAGTCATTTCATCTATCGTTTACATAAATATATTGAGTTATTCCAGCGTTAAAGGTTCAAAAGTCATATTCATGAGTTTTATTGAGTTTAGAAATTTATTTCATTGCCAAATTTCATGTAGCTATTGACACACTAGTGTGTTATGAAAGTGATTTTAGAACAGCTAAAGGGTTTAGGCATCATGCTCAAGTACTAGCTTTTAACTAGTAACTTTATGCATGGTATAAATGCAGCAAAGTGTGTTACATATCCATGGTATCTTCTGTAAAGTAGACTAGTAGCAGTTAATTTAGCCATGTTAAAATCAATTCATGGCTTTTTTTCATCAAGGCATCATAACATGCTTGTGTGCTTGATCCGAAAGTACTGATTTGTGAGTATAAAAACTAAAGAACTTACCAGAAGCTCCTTGTACTTTGGCCTTTTTGATTCGTCCTTTGTAAGGCTGGACAGAAAAGGAACGACAAAGTCAAACTCAAGTATTCAGTGACAGACTGCACTCCATTTTAGATTGCCATGATTAGCAGCAATTGGAATTCCAATGAACAGAACCATATGCAAATAAAAGTCGTTATGTGCAAAAAAGACAAGTGATAAGTTCTAAAAAGTCCTTTTATCACCACACAAACACAACTATACCCTTACTTTTAGTCAAGATAGAAATTCAAAAAAGGTTCTCAAAATTTTAAACCTTTAAAAATCTAAACAAAAAGCATTAACTAAAAATGTCCACTTACTATGTGTGTTGTTTTTGGAGCTTTTCAAGCATCAGTGAATGGAGTTTGCGCAGATGTTATGAAGTTGGCTCTGTTTTAAATTCAGGTCACGTGAAGACAACTGAGCAGACTCCATCCACTAATGAAGACCATGAGCTGTGGTTGAGAGCTTTAGAAAAAGTTGTTCTTGAGTGAAGTTGTTAGACTATTTCCAACTTTCACACTCGATTGTTTTCAGTAATATAGGGTGTTGAACTAAGTGGTGTTATTGATCAGAAGCCTATAATACTTCACTGACTGACTGAATGTAATGGTGCTTACCATAAGTTAACAAAGTTGATGAACTTGGGAGAGAACTGCCGCTCTTCTGAGTTGCTGAGCTGCGGAGGTTCACCTTTCACCACTTGTGTCAGCTGATCAAAAACACTGTTCCACTTGGGGTAAGGAAACCTTCCTGTGGCCAGCTCGTACTGAAGGCAAACACAAAGCAGCGACTCGGACTGGATTTCCCTTATTGCAGCAGCTCTGTCTATACAAACTAGCTCAGACATCAGACAAGGTAAGACTTCCTGTTAAAGCGGATGACATTATTTGTCTTACCAGGGTGATTCCCAAGCTCCATACATCAGAACGGACATCATAGCCTTGTCTGGAAGCACTGGGGTCTATCCTTTCAGGCTGAAACACACACAAGAAAAGACTCTAGAACTCTGACATGTGGGAGGTCAAAGGTCATGCTCGACTACAATTACCAGCTTGCGGTTGTATGCCTTCACCAACTAGTCAAGTTGCAGTTAACATCCATGCCTGTCCAGACCACTGACATAAATAAAACTGAGCCAAAACATCCCGGACACGAGCGCCGCCATCTTGTGCTGATGACGTCATTTGGAGCCAGAGTCTTAGTGATCGGGCGGTGGAGCCACGGTATCGAGTTCCCGCCCATACACCCCCCTTACTCAATCTCGTCAGCTGTCAATCATGTCGTTCCACTCGCTTTTTATAGCATCAAACAACTAATTAGATACAAACTGATCAGAAAAATTAAGGCACAAATGAAACCCTGGTTTACATTTATGTGATTACAGTATATAAAGATTGTGTCAAAGCTTTTGTTTCTCTGCAACGTCTATATGTGGTATTATCATTCGAGATGGAATACTGTCTACGTCTCTTATAGCTTGAGCTGTGAATTTTCCGGTCCATTCTTTTGATTGCTTACTGCCATGTAAGGCCTGCAGCCTGCGTCTCGGGTCTTGGCTATGGAGTCCACCAGCTGACCACTGATGCCGAAATCACACAGCTTGATATTACCTCGTCGGTCCATTAGAATGTTGGAAGGTTTGATGTCTGAAATGAGAGACCAGTTTATACAGAGCAACAAGGGGACAGAACTATATTTAAATTCAATAACATGGCTTATACTGGATATTCTGGATATACAGGATATGAATACAGGATCTGAATTTTAATTATTTCAGTTTTACAGTTATCATAAACCTACCTCTGTGAATTATTTTCAAGTTTTCTTTTAAGTGGTTCAGTGCTTTAACGGTCTGTTGAAGACAAAATGAAACGCATCACTTCTGTTCCAATGATGAAATCAAAATAGATTGATGAAAAAGTGAATCCTCTACCCACCGCTAATGTTATTTTGCCTAATATTTCCTCTGGAATGACGTCATCTAATGCACAGTATACATATTTGTAGAATTTGTCTAATGAGGTAGACATGAGCTCCATGCAAATCCAACAGTCCCCCTGAAACAAAGAGTCAGTGGTTAGTTCCTTCAAGTCTGGCTTCATTTCTACAAAAATATCTACTGTGTGCTGGGAGTGATTGAGACCGGCCCTCAAAACAATATAAAGTCTATCTGATCCGATGTGTGACAGTTTATGATGAATCACTTCACATCATTGAGATATTAGATCCCACAGCAGTGCTGCTACATGGTAAACACAGTCAATATTAAAAAGATGCGTTCGAGGTCAGACCTCTCTGAAGAGAGCGCCGTAGAACTGGACAATGTAGGGACAGTCACTACTCCTCATCACCACGTCGAGATCCATCAGCAGCTGCTTCTGCTCCTTCTCATCCACAGTGGAGCGAATCCTCTGAGGGACACACAGCACAAACACATTCGCACTTATTCTCACTGTCCACACCGTCTACTACATCATGGTTTAAGATTCAAGTCCTTATTATCACACCAATTGTTTCAGCAAAGTCATGTGTATGTGTTGCTATGGTCAATTTAACAAAGCACTGTGCTATCTTGCAGGTTCACTGCATTTCCCTGTGCAGGGTTTAATAAAATCTTGTTCATAATCTCAATCTGTACACATTCAATTTGGGACATGTTTTGTGATTGATTGTGAAATGAAAACCTCTAACTTCTAAGACTCTGATTATTTGCATACTGAGATCCGATTACAATGCAGACAGAATGGAGATGTGGTGTAAATGTAAAGGCCTGGGGATCGGATGTCCAGATCAAGTATCCTGGTACAGATCACATTCTACCGGAAGGGAAATGTGGCCGTTGTTTGGTAAATCACCACTGGTGATTATCAAACTAACTTCCTCCTGGTGTTTGAGCTCCAATGCAGAGTTTTACCCCTGATTGCAACTGACGGGGTGGTTTGTCTCCCAACTTGAAAACTCAGAAGGTCCCCCCCTGCCTCACCCGACATGCTACGTACTTGCTGCTCCGATTAGATACTGCAAAGCAAACGTATGCATCGCCTGATGAGCTAAATCAGACATGCTGACATATCTCATCTCAATATAAATGCTAGATGGAAGTTTAACCAATGGACTCACTTATTAAATATGTGGCGATTGCTGTTTTTTTATGGGCGATTCGAAATCATAATGTTGTATTTCATAACAAAGTAATAATTTCTTCTGACGTTAGCGGTCTGTATTTCAGATGAGACAGTGCGCCTCCACTGTAAAATGCTACTGAAAACCCTGTGTCATTCAATGTCAAACTCCAGTTGGTTGGTTTGTAAATGTGGAGACTGTAGCTGCATGTGTTTTCTGGATAGGTGACCAAAGATTTCCAGCATGGGATCCAGACTAATCTGACAAGCTCCTCTGCTCTGGCAGGTGCCTCTGGACCCCCTCCCATTCAGACAGATTACCATCCGATCTGTTCCGTTTTGGGCCAATCGCTTATCTGATATAGGGCGGGTTTGATTCGATGACTGACAGGAGCGTCACAACAGGGTGTTTTTGCTGATCAAATACAAATCAAGATCCTGTCACTGCATTACCTGTTACTCACTTCATTTCAGTGTACTGTTTAGCCGTAATAAGAGATCATTTGTGACCAGGCTGCCACTTTCTTCTTGCTTGAAATCAAACCAAGAACCTCCCCAACTTGCATGCATCACTCAGCCTTACACATTTTACTGCTATGATTGGTTGTAGGTCTACGCAATTGTGTTCCAGAGTTATTTTGGTCTGCACCTGTTGATAACGCCCCTTGGAAATCAAATGAATTGAGAAGGACCAGCCTGATATGTATTTGGGAGTTAGTCTGGCAATGCTGGTCTAAAAGATTTCACCTTTCTCTTTTTCATTTGGGACAGATCAAAATCACAGTTCCAGCATTTTTAGGATTACAGCCTCCACTAAAGCGTAGTTTTCACAGAGATTCATTGTATTCAACAGAAATTTCTACAAATTACAGACTGTTTAGATTTTTCCAAAGCCGCCCTTTATGTGCTTTGCAGCTGCAGACATTCTGTAATTTGGATGAAGGACCTACAACTCTACTGAGTTTCCTGGCCTTTAAGGCAAAGATAAGACCTTCTGAATTTTGAACTGACTAATAGTTTTTCTGTCTGAGGTGTGTCTATCAGCAGGTCACCTTGACAGCCATGATCTGGCCTGTGGGTTTGTGGACCATCTTGTTGACGGAGCCATACGCCCCGCGACCAATCTCCCCGAGGTCTCTCAGATCCTCTGCAGTGAAGTCACAGTGCTGCTCCGGAGAGATCTTTAGCTTCCCCGACGACTCGATACTGTGCGTCCGCAGACGCTCTCTGGAGGAGCACAGAGGATGAGAGGCGATTGGACGAGGTAAAATATGATGCAGGGTAGGAGGAGGGAGGAGGAGGTACAGAAAAGGGACAGTGTGGAGCCATGAGAGGAACATGAATTATTGATGCATGTGGATATGATCAATTTTTAATTAGTAGTTTCCTCATCTGAATTTAAAGGTTCATTCAGTGGTTTTGTAATCTGAGCTTTCTTATGTGATCTGAGAAATTTGGAAAAAAGCTGATTTGAGAGTACAAAAATGTCCTGGAAAAAGAAAATTGGCCAGTGATGGTAGCTGCTGTAAACTTTGTTTGTCCAATTACTTTTGAGCCTCTGAAAATGGGGGACTATGTGTAAAAACGGCTGTAATTCCTAAAAGGTTAATGCGATACTTTTGTTAAACCCCTTGAATTAAAGCTGAAAGTCTACACTTCAACCACATCCTGACTGCTTCATTTCAAATCCATTGTGGTGGTGTACAGAGGAAAAATTACAAAAATTGTGTCACTGTCCAAATATTTATGGACCTGTGATAAAGAGTAAAAATAGCCAAGACATGGAAAATCTCTTTGAAAGAGCTGCATGGATTTATTACAGTTTTTACTCTGACAGCTACGTTATCTTTAACAACAGTTGAACCTAAAATTATAACAATAATGATTGATACTGAGCTGTGCATAAGCTGAGTAACTCAACAGATAACTAATTTGTGAGTCCAAGTTGTTGACTCCCAAGGAGAGAGATCAGAATTTGTTCATTTTACTCCACTTTTTTAAAATTGCCTTGAGTCCTCTCTTAACTACTGAGTTCCTTCAAGCAGAGTAAATTAGAGGCCTGGCATTAAAGGGACCTTGTGGATTTTCTGACCACTAACAGTGCTGTGGAGCAATGTTTTCAAGAGACGGGCCTTGTTTTGCTTCTTTCTTGAGCACACACACATACAAAGATTTGCACATATGCTTTTATACATAGTCCTGGTTTCATAACGTTCCATTGATCAACAGCTGATGGCATGCCAAGAAATTTAGCGATGTGCTAAGAAGACTGCTAGCGAGCAAATGTGGACGGAGACGGAGAGGTCAGTTCTTCCAAAGATCGTCTCTGCAAATGTTTTATGTGGAAGGAAATGCATTCAATATGTTTATCAGGCTTCAAGTATATATGTTTTGGTTATAGAGGTGAATTTAAACATATTTTTGTTTGTTTTTTTAAATCCACATGGTACCTTTAAGTTATTGGAGGCAGCTATAATTATCACTTTGATCAATTTGAGTAAACGTGCTTGTTCCTAGGACCTGCTGAAATATGGGATACACTGGCCCAGAAGTGTTATCTGAAACAAGAGCATGGCAGAGAGTTCCCCAACCACCATCAGCTGTCTCTACTCACATGTGAGGGTTCTGGAAAGAGGGAGGCGTTGGATTGAGCGGGAGCCTGGAGGCTGGTTTCACTGGAGGGTTGGCGAAATTCAGCTTCAGAGCTTTACGTTTACCTGAGAGGACAAAGAGAGAAACAGATCCAGATCCCCCACAACATGCATACCACACTGTGGGCTCAACCAGCCGGTGCAAACAGAGGACGCACACAGTGTGATAAAATTATTGTCTTACCTCAGCAACTTCTGTCTCTACGCACTTGAGATAAGCCTTTTACATGTGTGCCATAAGCAATATTAAGAAAGTCATGCCATGATATGACCCAAGCACCAGGACATTATGGTGATTTGTACAATTAAATTTGGCTAATAGGTCGGAAGAGAATGGTGAGAAGAAAGCTGTTGTGGCATCGACAAGATTGAAAGATCGAGACAATTAAAGAGCTGCTTTCACCCACAGACTGACCTTTGGGTTATCTCAAGCTCTTCTCAAGATCAGAGGAAGCACAAAATGCATTCTGAACACAAGCAAAGTGCCCACATGTACAGGGGTTCCCAATACTCAGGTACTGCACCAGTCCTTTTAGCTGTATACGATACCTTTTCATCCAAATAATATATACATTTATGTGTATGATATGAATAGAGCCAAAAAGAGCCTCGATGCAGGATGCTGATATTGGGAATACCTGTTCAAAAAATTTTCACTGAGAACTTCTTAAGAATGTGCAATTCACACCTGAACAGTTCCCTTGAGATATCAAAGTGACCCAACACTTAAATAGCACTTGATTACAATTTAACACTGAATCAACCCGACAGTGTCTTTATCTGAAAGTGTACATTAGGATGCGTCTTCAGAATATGACTGCCAATTAAGCTAGCTTCTATGCAAAGTGTTGATTTTAAGCGTTGAGTCGTCTTTGCCATGCCCTGATCAACCAGCTCATGAGTGCAAACAGGTCCCTTAACCTTTAAGCCCCACTGCAAATTAATCTTTCTTGGCCATAACTGATTTGGTGACAACAGCAGTGAACAGTGGACAGACTCCCCAACTACCAGAGGACCACACAGGCTGTTTCAATAGTTTACAGTGGTTTCCTTTCACCTAGTTTATCCAATCAAATATGAGCAAAAATAAAAAACATCAAGAGTCTCAATATGAACACTGACCGAACACGAGGCAGCAATTCGCCCAGTCGTCAGCCAGTGATTGGACAGAAACTTGGCTCAACAAACATCAGTGAAGAAAGGAAACCACTTTAGACTACTGAGGTGTACCCACAAAGAGTAGAGGTCGGTGTGCTTTGTGTGCGAGTCTATTGCTTACTTTGGGACACTCCAGACAGGCTTATCTGAAACCCTGAAGTAAAGGAAAAAAACATTTTACTACATTTTCTTAGGGCCTGTTTACTTGTGAGTGGGTCATGACTCAAAAGTGCCGTCACAGCCAGAGCCAATGCTGAAAGTGGAGTAGAGGGAAGGTTACTTTAAATGTGCTTGAGTTGGTTACCAAAAAAAAGCACCATATTTTGGTGGATCTGGTTCAGTGCACTGCAATGCAACTGTAGGTGGAACTTGATGCGAATCCATCCATCCATCCATTTCCAGTGGAATGCGGAATAGTGGTTTAGTCTATATTAGCCAAATAAAAGAATGTATTAAAATGTTTATTTTATTGTTTTGGTTCATCCCTTCTTTTACCCCCTGCAGTTATCGCTTTAGTGCCATTTCACAATGGAACCACAAAATGAGTGACACCTACATCGAAAGGTAGCTAATGGTTTGCCACTCTGGTTTTTGTGGCATATGCCAATTCTAAGTTGGCCTTTGGTATGCTACTGCTGCTCTTCTGGCACAGCATTCACAGTATGTTTCAGTCATGTTCCACTGGTAGCCAGTGCTAGCCATAGCTAAAAATGATCCCTGTACAACTAACATGGTGAGTCTAGTCCTTGACAGCTGTATGCCAACAGGCATTATGTTAACAAATATACAGTATATCTTTATGTATGATATAAACACATCATTATCAGTTCCCCACTTCCTGATTGATCAGCAACTGTAAAGACAATGGATAGTGACAATCCAGACAGACACCAGGCCATATTTCGAGGTAAAACAACATATTTGAAACCCATAACTTACCGTCAGACAACAGCTAACGTTAGCATTCAAACACTTCCTGGCTAACATTACATTAGTTTGATAGTGTTACACAATACGAAAGGGAAGGTGTGAATCAATTCCAACATATCAACGCACATCTTGGACAAGCCTTGCAGTAAAAGACACTGGATGTAATCAAGCTTACAATGTAACATAACGTAATTTAACGAAGCTGTCTTGTCAGCCTCTTCGTGCCACACACTCACTCACTGCTAGAGTGCTTGGTACATACACACTTATGTGTTGGATGTAATCTGCGTGGACATTACACAGAAATATGTGTTCCAGTGAGCATAATGTCACAAAACGTTAACGTTACTGACTTAACCAGAACATTTCTAAGGTCGGCTGACAGCAGGACAGTTAACGTTAAATCCAGTGCGTTTTACTTCAGGATTAAATAAATGTGTCCAAGATGTGTGCTGAGATTTCAGTATTACTTTACACCTTTGCTATCGTATCATGAAACACTATCAAATGCTAATGTCAGCTAGGAAGTGCTTGGTTGCTAATGTTAGCTGTTGTCTCATGGTCGTTAATCGTTTACCAGATATGTGGTTTTACTTTAAAATATGGCCTGATGTCCTTTTAGGTTGTCACTATCTTTTCCTATGCTGATCCATCAGGAAGCGCTAAAATGACAACGATTTGTAAAATGACCTATGTTAATACGACTTTGCAACCTGGAACACATCAGGATGACATTATCCCAGCATTTAAGCTTCCCACCCAGAGTGTGACATCAGAGGAAAATGACAGACATGTGAATATGGGCAAAAGCCAAAGTGGCATATCACTAAGAATGGCACTAAAAGAAGAGTGGAACACTCCTGGTAGGTGCCGGAGAGAGTGGCATCTATCTATCTGTGGAACACAAGCTGCTGGCACACAGCAGTATACTGTAATCTGCAGTTGCATATGCCAGTGACAATAGGTACATGCTAACAGGAAGTGGCACTCGCTGGTGGAACATGACTGACATTTTGTTTATGTATGCCATAAGCCAGTAAAAGGCGCAGCATACCAGAAGTTAACAGTAGCATAGCACTAAGAATTGTGATGTGTCACTAAAACAGCCACATTTTGACATCTGTGCTGCTGAGGGAAACACAGCCAGACAGGGTTGCTTGATGCAGTGTCTCATCGAATGGGGTCTGTCTACTGTGTCTACATAAGATCATTCTAATATGGAAACTTGATTAAAACATGCAGATAGCGTTAAGTGGATTAAAAAAAATGCAGGTTTTACACAAAAATATAAATGAAAATGTGAAACAAACAGGAAAAAAAAAAGATCAACAGAAGAAGGTGGATAGGGAGCATTTCTAGGAATTCTTTTGGCAAGATATAAAGTAAACTAACACAATTTAAACCCCCAACGGCAGACTGAAACCTAGTAAAATGAGCGTGAGTACCTGTTTCATTTTGACATCTCCAGCAGGTGTTGGTTTCTGTAAGGTTTAGATAAAACATTTGATACTAGACATCTGCCACAGAGTGAGAAAATGCAACTCAGAGATCTGCTGACCAATGGATATGTGACTGTACTGCTGTTTGTAAGGTTATGGGGTCAATCAATGAATGGAAATGCCGTCCGTTACCCATCGGCTAACAATCAAAACATCCATTATCGGACACGACCTTGTCCGACCTCCTTTTCCAAGTAAGATTTAGACGAACACACAGACGAGTGTATGGAAACCAGGTTAACATTAGTTGTGATTGCATACAAACGTTTATGAGTAACTACAAACTGAATATAATCCCAAATTAGCTAACGCTACACACCACAGATTTACCCGCCAGCTGGCACTGGTGCTCAGCGGACATAGCTCTAAATTAGCACAGACATCTAAGTGAAAACATTTGTGAGTGAAATTAATTAGTCAAATAGGCAAAATAATTCTTAGCTAGCTAACGCTGTAGGTTTTGGTCGCTTGGCTTTCCGTCCGATAATGGATTTAGAGTGTCGACTCGGGGGGGGGTGGGTGGGGGCTAGGTAGCATCGCAAAACACTGTATCTTTAACTATAACTACAAATGTACATCCCGATGATAAACACAAATACTGTTTCAGTACAGTTGTAGTGTTAAAGGCCGATGTGTTCATTTTATGCTATCACGTTAATTAACGGGCTAAAATCTCGTCAAAACTAACAACATACAAACAAGAAGGAGATCCGTGGTGTTGTCAGACGACTGAGGCAAATTCATAAATTAATGTTGATATGGTGAATATAATTACCACAGCTAACATTAACAGTAATATTTGAATATTTTCTTTGACATAGACAGCGGTGCTTTCAAACAGTGGCCTTGCTTATCCGAGAGAAACACTTGAGTATAGGCCTTGGAGATACTTGTAGCAACCTGGTGCTAATAATATCGGTGAATAGAAAGTCATTGAATGCAACTTTACACTGTCACACATTTGAGATTCAGGTTTTGTTCGCCAATGAGAATCGTGTCAGACTCGAGGAATGAAAACGCTTCACTATGCCACGACTGGTCTGTCGGTTCAGCCGCTAAACAGGGGCGACTTCATTACTGCTAACTTAGTAGCCGTATAGTTTCAGGGAGCCACTTCAAGCTAGGCAAAGAAAGCTAGAGCGTTAGCGGAAACTGCGTAATTTAACCTTCAAAATAAAAGCTCACAGTTTCACAAGCCGCTACCTATACCGCAGATCACACGGTTATAATCAAGTTGTCAAATGTAATTTGACATTAAATTGTGTAGTACTAAACAATACCTGCAGTTTGAGAATGTCTTAATATTAACGTGTATTAATCAGTATCATGTAAATTCTGAATACTAATACTACACTAAATTAAACTACCCAGTATTTGGGTGGCAACATGCCATAGATTAATTGAAACGAAATCATTAGTGACCTCACACATAGGATTGATAGTGCTCACCCACCCTTAAATAAATTTAACCTGCTCTGTTTTTCTTTTGACAATTTAGAGACTTAATGTTCTAGCCCAACCTACAACATCGGATAATCAGTCCAAAGTCTGTTTTGTTACATTTACATGAGCAGAACATTTTAAATATCACACTAACATGACAACAGTGAACATAAACTTAACCGGTGCGCCTTATTGACAACATCGTGGTTTTATTTTGAAGGTTCTGACCGGAAATATTGAATCATTCTGTCTGTCTTGACTATGGGTTTTCTAGTTCTGGGAAGCTACACGCTACCTTTTCCTACTAACTCGTGTTTTCAGTTGAAATAGAAAACTGTGAAATAAAGGCCACTGTCGCCTACCTTGCATGCTGCTGCTCTGTGTCTGCTGGTGAAAATGGTGCGACGTGGATCCTACAACGTTGCTGCTGGAGCTTGTAGAGTTACTGTCAGGACTGGGAGTCGCCATTGTTGTGTTGGGATTCCGGCAGCAGCGCTCAGGCTGCAATGCAGAGTGAAACTTCGCCCTCTCTGCCTCCAGACGGGACACTGCGCCACTTGAACGCAGCAGCTGCACCAGGGCCACGTCTGTGCCGCTGCTGCCTTCAAATCCTGTCGGAAATATAGTAAATCACGGCTTCACAGCGCAATGTTTGACATATTTTTCTATTACTTATGCAAACCAGCACACTCTTCATATTAGTTTTATTTCACCATATACCCATGTCCGATATTCTATTGTATCAACTCGTTATGTGATTCAACAAAATAGTGAACACAAAAGTAGCTATGCTCCTTTAATATGCATTGTTAGTGTGCACTTGTCCCTCGAATTCACATTCTTTCTGTGTGAAACACAGTTCAGCATTAATGTTTTATACTTCATTTATATTTCAGTTGCATTTGAGGGTTGGGCATCTCGTGGTCTTTGTCAGTGGATGGAGTTTGCTCAGTTGTCAGAGATGGTAAAGAGGTTGCCATTTCCAACAACCTGTCGTCACATGCCCATACTTAGGAAACTCTGCCTGCTGATGAAGACTTGAAGAAAAATCTAACAAGTTAAGGTTGAGTTAACAGTATTTTTGTGTCATTTCTTTTCGGCCCTCCCCTACCATCCATTCCTGTGTAACATTCCTGGTGTCCCCTGTCAGTATCATTTTGGCATGTTTTGTGTAAACTGTAGTTTTTGGCATTATTTTAGTGTTTATGCCTCTACTTTTCACACAAAACAATTTGCAAGATTCTCTCACCGCTCAAGCGAGCTAAGTTTCAGATAGAAAGCTTCAATCTACCACTTTCCCCAAGTGACATGAATGCAGCATAAATTAAGTCCAACTACTGTTGTTACAAAGATTTTTATTATTCGCCGTATTGCTTTCCAGTGTACATCCAACCGATTTGTGCTCATCTTGTACTGATGCCATCACCTGAAAACTGGTTAAAACATCAGTTACAGTTACACTGCACTGTTCAGCAAATATCAGCCTAACAAAATCAGTTATGTGCAATATGCAACATGCAATAAGGCACCAATTGCAATAGAACATCACTTCCTTCTTAAAATATGTGCAAACACAGTAAATGCAAATTCTCTCATTTGCCCTCCAGATTAAAATATAACCAGTACTTGATATAATATTTAAAAAACAACTTCAAAGTGAAATAAATTATTGGAGGTACTGTATTTGTTCTGCTGAGGTAAGTGGACATGCATTTAAAAAGGTACATGTTGGTCTGTGTTTTAATCACAGTGGTCTGTACTTCATCTTTTAAAAGATTCACATATTGCCCTTTAAATATAACTAAAAGAATGAAAAGTTACACTACTTTTATTACCAGAGTGCTTTCATTACCATAACTTCAATACCTCCAAATTTGTGAATGTTGTAAGTAAAACATGGAAACCCTCTGCGATGGGATGGGAGATAGATGCACGTGTATTAAAAGTCCAGTGGCAGTTCTACTGGCAGAAGTGGAATTTTCATAATTAAGTTTTTGTTTGAGTAAAATCATCTGAAACTAAGAATCGTTGTGTTTTCGTTACCTTACAATGAGTCTTTTATGTCTACAGAGTGAGCGGGTCCTCTTCCATGGAGTCCGACATTCTGCATTGCCACGTTTCTACAGTATCCCAGAACGGACAAAAGAAACACTGGCTCTAGAGAGGGTCTGTCACATTTTGTAAACAGCCATTGTAGGTTCTCCTACATGTTTTGAAAGGAAGAGGTGAGTGGAGGGAATGTTCAGTGTGCTGCAATCTGCAACCTCACCTCTAGATGCCACTAAATCCTACACACTGAACCTTTGAGTGACTCATGTGAGAATCCCTGACCTTTTCAGAGAATTTAACAAACATCCTCTAAACTTCCCAATCCAGAATATAAGTCAAAATCCCAAGATATTAAAAAGAATGTTGCCTTCACATCTCAAGTAATTATGAATCTTTAAAGCAGCATGTGTCATTTTGCCTTATGACCTGCATCACTTTGGCAACCTGGAAACAGCAGCACTCGATCTGAGATCCTCCCGCTCCCTTTCAGCACCATCCTGTCCTCGTACACAGACACCGTGCCAAAGGCGTTGCTGTCGGGTGGAGTCTCAATCACACCCTCGAATGTCAGGTGGTGCACTCCTGTTTCTTTATCCTGGTGGTATCCTCCATCGTGGTCATGTCCAGCCATGAAACACACCACACTGCTGTGGGAGCGTATGATGGCCAGAACATCGTCGAAGTTCCAAACCAGGCAGATGGGGTCTGTGGAGTCGGGGTGTACAGGAAGGTGACCTGGGCAAGAAAAAAAACAAAACATGTCTGGTATCTGGGGTAGCAGCTCTTGGGGGACAGCAGATGACACATACAATATACTGTATATCAGAGACAGAGACCACAGAATCCACATATTTAATTTTCTATTTTTGGAGCTGTGTGCCCTCCTCATTCTCTCTTCCTCACATACACATCATGCGTTTCCCATACATAGACTTTACTTGGGTGGGCCACCCAGGTATATTAACATCTGCTGAACTATATTTAGCGGCCCATTTTGGCATTTTTTTAATGTTTATTTTTTATCTGGCAAGGGAACGACACCATCTGCAATCGATTAACTAGTGGATGATCAACCCTTGGTCTAATACCCCTTCTGTCTACTGACAATCACACATGCTCTTGGCAAGCTTGTAAGTGCACCCGATTGGTGCATTGTCACTCAGTACCACATTGTTACGATCATTTCAATAGGCTACGTCATTAACAAAAAGCCTCCTTTATAAAGTTTTTGGCCGACTTTATAAAACATCTTACTGATGAAGAAAGTCAACAGAGCAGACACAGGAAGAGAAACAGACGGGTCGGAGCAGGCGGGTGTGTCAGAGACCAGAGGCATATCAAGTAGAATTTAAAAGTTGAAATAAGAAATAAACTATAGAAATAGGGTAATTAATGTCAAATATTTTCAATGGACAAATATAGCTGCTGTTTAACAGTTGCTACTAACTCAGTTAGCTATGCAGCTAACGGTAGCAATCCCTTTAACTGACTCAGCCCTGGGGTGACGAGCCAAAACCCACAAGAAAAACAAGTTGGATGTTGTTGGATGCCATGTTCGTTCCAACTGGGCTGTGTTTGAAAAGACCTTGTAACATTTAATCGCTGCATGACAGTAACGCACATTAAGCGCCAAAGCTATTGGCTGCTTTAAAAAGTCCTTCCCAACTGGACCGTTTTTATAGGAAACGCATAAATATTTGGAAGCAAATAGCACTCAGCGTTCATGTGGATTTTAAATGGTTCATTTAAATATAGTAATAGTAGTTCACACAATAAACCTAAAGATAGATACTTTATTACAACACAAACAAAAGGTTACAAAACAATGGGAAAAGCATTGCTGATGCCTTAGAAGAGAAGAGATGACAAAGATTTTCTCTAACAAAAGATGATCCATTACAGTTTAGTGTCAAGATGTTTGAAAGATATGTGGCTTTTAAAAGATGGGTACAATATTTACTTTGGTGATTATGGGGCGAAAGAATCAATCACAATCTGTGCTCACATTCATGTCTCCC
Source organism: Hollardia meadi (assembly GCA_037974645.1). Lineage (NCBI taxonomy): Eukaryota > Metazoa > Chordata > Actinopteri > Tetraodontiformes > Triacanthodidae > Hollardia > Hollardia meadi. The sequence continues at coordinate 121,827 of JBBPCS010000118.1, forward strand.
ATTGGAGTGAACTGACTCAGGACCTGCTATCAAAGGGGCGGGGCAGTGGCGAAACACACAAGCTGTCTTGTTTCTGAACCGTCTTTGGTGAGGTTCTTGCTGCCGCTGTTGTCAGCTCTGAGCTCACACTCAGAGGACAGACATCACAAACATGAGAACTGTTTTTTCTGGTTCAAGATGTCACTAATGGATAAGGTGCAAGTGCACTCAAGCACTGAATAGGGGCTGGTTGAATACCCTGCGCTACAAGATAGGTAGAAGCTAAAAGAAAGTCTGTATGACCAAGTTGTGAGTCATATTGGGAGAAAACATGCTTAGATAAAGCAAACGGTCAAGAGAACCTGGTCATTTTAACTGGAAAATTTTAAAAATGGATCTGTGGCAGCTAACCTGCCATGTCTTCCATCATACAAACTTCACTAGAACTTCTACAAATGCTTGAACGAGCAAAATCACAAACATTACATATTTACTGACTCCACTGCCAGGAATAAAAAAATAATCGGATTATTCCAAACTTTGTGACAGCGACAGGCTTTACTTACACACAATTGTGACTCTTTCCCGCTTCTCATCGGCCGAGGACAGAACAGAATCCAGCCAGTCCAGCTGGCCCTTACTGAACCCACCGTTGAACATCGTAAACCTCCGCAGCAGGCCCTCATCCACTGAAATGAGAACACAAAATATGGAACTCAGAATTGCTCGTTCACCATTAGTCACCCTGGTGCCTGTGACATGGTAATTAAAAACAAGTAAAAGAATGCCATCACTGAACGATCAAAACAAGGGTGGGTCCCTCTGGAGAAATGGTGTCTCCCCTCTTCAACTATACTGCCAAATGACAGCTGGCAGCTAGTGTAAATTACCTTAAATTCAAAACAGAGGGTTTCAAAAGAACACCATACAAAGGCCTGCCATGATAATTCCGTTATCGATTCCATCCATCCATCCATTATCTATCACCGCTTATCGCAGGGGGCTGGAGCCTATCCCAGCTGTCATTGGGCGAGAGGCGGGGTACACCCTGGACAGGTCGCCAGTTCATCACAGGGCTGACATACAGAGACAAACAATCACAAACTCACATTCACACCTACGGGCAATTTCGATTAACCTAACCTGCATGTCTTTGGATGTGGGAGGAAGCTGGAGTACCTGGAGAAAACCTACGCAGACACGGGGAGAACATGCAAACTCCACACAGAAATGGGAATCGAACCCACTTCTTGCGGTGAGGCGACAGTGCTAACCACTGCACCACCGTGCAGTATTTATTTTAGATACATTTTCTTAACAGAGCCCAAAAGTCCATTTAACTTATAGTTTTGTTTGTGTTATTTTATTTATTTTTTCACATTCCAATGTCTTAGTAGAATCTAATTAGAAGTGAATTGGTCCTTTTTTTTTAAAGGTATTCTTGTATTATTATGCCATGATATTATCATTATATCAGTGGCATAAAATGGTCTTAAAATGACAATAACCTCGATTATGGCTATATATTATATATATCAAAAGCATTTATCGTGAAGGAGTTACATGTCTCACTTTAACTACTGAAGCCAACATAGGCGTTAAAACGATTAACAAATTACATCATTAAATCCATTAAAAAACTACAATATTTAAATCATTCATAAATTGTATCACATGTAAATAGATTAATGACTAGTTAGGTTACCATACCTGGGGGACGGTTGAGATCCTCGTTGTCGTTGTACTGTTTTAACAACACCATAGCATCGCTGTACTGCTCACTGGACTCCTCTCTGCCCAGCAGGCTCACGTCGAAGGCGTCCAGCACAACGAACGTGAACCCGGGGTACGGGCTGAAGTGGTAGGCGTAGATATCACTGCCCGCACACAGGTTCCTGTCGGTGTGCAGAGTGCTGTTGAGCACTGAACGCAGCAGCAAGCTCCTGCTGAAGTTGTAAAACTCGTGGTTGCCCCACACATGGTGGACCTCCACGGGGCTGGAGCTGAACTCTTTCAGCACCACATCCAGCGCTCGGTCAGAGGCGCCGTGGCGCTTGTTGAAACCGTCGATGATATCTCCCAGCTGGAGGATAAACTCCGGTCTGACAGCCGCCTCTGACCAACTTTCCCGGGCATTTCTGAGCAGCTGGAGACTGTTCCGGTAGTAACGCCTCTTGGTCTGTCGGTAATTGTATCCGTCGTCGATGTCTGCGTACTGAATGTCAGCTATCACTCCGAATGTAAACAGCGGCGTTTGTTGAGGACAGTCGGCCATTCTCGGTATTCTGAGTGTGTTTGCTGTATCTGCAGTGGGAGTTGACTGTGCAGGAAACAATTACCAGGCACAGGTGTCCTCCCAGCCCTCTCACATGACATCCAGCCACAGCCAGGTTGTTAGACGTGACGTTGATTTCCTCCTTCTTCTTCTGATGTTTAATGGCGGTTTGCAAACAACTTTTAGGTGCATTACCGCCACCTTTTGAACTGGAGTGTGATTCGGAACGGGTCTCATACTTCCCGAGCCTATAGCCTATTCTATATTCTTCTGCTAAGTCCAGGCTTTTCCAGAAATGTAAACATAGCCCTATACGAGTTCAATTGCAGTAATTTTTAAATTTAATGTGGTCTTTTTCCAGCCTTCTTTTTGAGAATCTGCCGATAATGAGGACAATCAATAATTACATGTTCTACCGTTTCCTGCCTGTTACAATTGGCGTTGATTTCCTCTATCGTCAACCATTATGACGCACGTATTATGACGTGTTCTAAATATAGTCAGTGTATATGCTGTAGTACCAATAATCTTCCTCATCTTTAAGTGTTATGGCAGTTGGCAAACAACATTGTGGTGCATTATCGCCACCAACTGGTATGGAGTGTGAACAATACAATTGCTAATTTAACGACACTAGGTGAAACCTACTATATGGCTGGACCGCCATTATACTTAACAGTAATGTTGTCAGGACACCCAAATTTTGACTTTGATACCAATACCCA
>JBBPCS010000120.1:0-14291 GCA_037974645.1 Hollardia meadi
TAGATAGATAGATAGATAGATAGATAGATAGATAGATAGATAGATAGATAGATAGATAGATAGATAGATAGATACTTAAAATGTTTTCATGATTGTAAAATAGTTTGCCACAAAACATTTACTTGGCTCCGCCCCATGACACTTGACTTGACCAATGGGATTATTGTGGGTGACACTACAAAGTATCTGTTCTTCTACTCCTGTTATGTCCATTGTCTTTATAATATACTGTGATGTTCAGAATGTTGTGTTATATGTAGAGCTTTTTTTTAATGTATCCTCATAAACTCGCTGATGGGCTGTGAAAAACTGTACTGACTGTGTTGGATTTTAGTGAAGTGGTAAAATAACATGATTATACAAAACCAACTGGAGCAGCGCATCCAGAAATGTGAAAGTCAGCAGATTGCACGGTCTGTGCACGGTGCAACATACCAAGCTCTCCCCCAGAGTATTCTTCTTTGTAATATCTTTTGTAGTTTTGTTAATGCAAAATCTTTTGCAAATGTTCAGTGCCATTAGCAGTGAGCCATCTTACACGTATGTCATTGGCTAGATATTATGTTTCTCTGCTTCTTACTTGTGGGACAGTTTTCTTCTCAGAAATAAAAACACTGAAACAGAATATAGATTGTCATGACAGTTCAGAGGAGTAACATGTATAGGTACCATGAAAATATCAGAAAGCTAAGAATGCGCATGATTTTCAGTTTGGTGACAGAAAGACTGATGTGATTGCCTGACCTGGGTTGGTGGAAGACAGCTGAATGAGTTGCCATGATGAGGAAATGTGGGAGAAGACACACTGTAATCAGCCTGTCCATCTCAACACTGGGCTTCTATTACTTTGCAGATGCTCACACAATACCTCTCCTCCTTTCCCTCGAAGAACCCAACTGGGTTGTCAAAGACAAATTTCCTTTTACACCTCTGAAGGGAAATATTGTGGAATTCTGATGCAATGTAGGCCTTAACCTATGCAAAGAAGAAACAAGTCCCACTGAAAGTTGAGTGATTCCTAAAGCTTCCCATCTTAAATCGGATGGAATGGGTTTGGGGCAACAGACAGGTTAGGAAAATCAGACAGTGGTGTGAGATCAGGTGACGCCTGCTGCATGGTTCTGTTCTCGAGCAAATGTGTACACTTACAAACCTCCACAATAACATAATTGATGGTATTCCACTGACCCAGTGCATGAAACATCACAGTATAGCTTTTGATTTGTCCACATCGGCCACTAAAGGGGTTGAAGGGCAATGGCAATTTCCACACAGATAGGAGCATCGTTGGATCGTTGGTTTCCAAAAGTTACCGAAATGGTCTGACACAGACCCCCAAATGAAACGTTGAAAGCTATTCAACCTCTTGACATGCAGTTGAGTGGAGTATACTGCTGTATTTGAATGAACTGTCTTGTCATTATACTTGGGAACAATGAAATTTTGCATGGTTTCTCTCTGTAGTTAAAATAAATAAGTAAGGACAAAAAGTAACGACACTCTCTACTTTGTTCTGCTGAAGACAATAATCCTCTCCTTTGTTTTTGAGTTGATAAGGACCAGGTTGTTGTCCCTACAACTCGAGCAAATGTGTACACTTACAAACCTCCACAATAACATAATTGATGGTATTCCACTGACCCAGTGCATGAAACATCACAGTATAGCTTTTGATTTGTCCACATCGGCCACTAAAGGGGTTGAAGGGCAATGGCAATTTCCACACAGATAGGAGCATCGTTGGATCGTTGGTTTCCAAAAGTTACCGAAATGGTCTGACACAGACCCCCAAATGAAACGTTGAAAGCTATTCAACCTCTTGACATGCAGTTGAGTGGAGTATACTGCTGTATTTGAATGAACTGTCTTGTCATTATACTTGGGAACAATGAAATTTTGCATGGTTTCTCTCTGTAGTTAAAATAAATAAGTAAGGACAAAAAGTAACGACACTCTCTACTTTGTTCTGCTGAAGACAATAATCCTCTCCTTTGTTTTTGAGTTGATAAGGACCAGGTTGTTGTCCCTACAACACTCAGCCAGATGTTCCACCTCAAGCCTGTAGGCCATCTCTTCATTGTCTGAAATCAGACGATATATTGTGGTGTGGTCTACAAACTTAAAGAGGCTATATTATGCATTTCGGGGTTTCCCATTCCCTTTATTGTGTTACATATCTTTTTGTGCATGTAAAAGGTCTGCTAGGTTGAAAAGCTCAAAGTCCAATGCAAAGGGAGCTCCTTAGTCCCAAAGAAAACACTGGCCCTCATATCAGAACAAAGTGAAAACAGGCCTTCCTTCCTCCTTCCTCATAGTATTATAAACCGCTGTGCAGTGTTTTGGTTTCTGATAAGCCATCAAACTCATATTTTGTTCAGACTCCTGAATTGTTTTTTATAATTTCACCAGTACCTGAAGCAACACAGCCATGTTTCTTTTTTACGCATTGTTGGCTGCGGTCTTTCATCGATTTGTTCACATCAAGAAATATATAGCTTTGCTCATTAAATAAACTGTGTTGATACTAAAAAACAAAATTATTTATATATTTAAAAAAAATTCAACTTAGGTTTCACTTTTTCCAGTGCTTTCAAATGCATCTCACATTCTTCCTTAGTGGATGTTTTAGCTGTCATCAATGAGCAACTTTCTGCTGATGAAGATCTTGTGACATGAAAATGCAGGCTTGTTTTCTGTTGTAAATAAACCTTTTAACTTATACTGAGTGGTTGTCTAGTGTTAGTCCCTGTGTTGAAAGATTGGTCATTCAATTTGAATGTAATAGAAGGTTCAAAGTTTGGGCTTTGTTTTGCCAGTGGGGGTAACTCGTTGACATTCGCAACACAGATTGTCTTCAAAGTTCTCCTGTGTGAGTTGATTAAACCACAAAGCAGGATATTTATTTCAGTTTGTTTATTTAGGTTATGTCCAATAAAGCTTCATTACATGAGCCTTCTTGAAAACTGTGTACAACATCAGTCACATTCACCACCTTGACCTGCTGAAAGCTGTGGTGGGCAGTCAAAGTGCTGGGGGAAGGGGGGGTCATTATGAGTGTGGAACAGCATATTGTAACAGCAGCAGCAAAAGCAGTGCTTCTTGGGCCAAAAGAGGGGTTTACAGGGTGAATTCTCAGGTTTGTGATGGTCCTCAAAAACGCTCAGGTTACATTACCAGACAGATGGGCACATTTTTTAAAGAGAAATCACAGACACGGGGACTGATAATCAGACTGATAAAAACAGACTCATTCCTGATAATCAGCTTCATTTCCTACAAAAATATTGCACAAAAATCTCGATACACAGAGACTGAGAGAGTTTGACTGAAGTATAGCAGCGAGTAAGCCAATATCTACATGAGCAACATGTCTATTACAGATAAAACAGGAGGTGTGCCTTTGCTCCCTGCGCCTTAGACACGTCCTTTTGGAGAATCTACCCTCTTCTAACTCACTCAACTGGTGTTCAATGAACTTTGGGTGATTTCTAGTTATTTCCATATTTGTTGAATCTACCATGAGCTTGGTTTTTGTACTAAATGTAAGGAAATCTGAAAATGTCTCAAGAGAACCAAAATCCTAGCCCTAAAGCAGTGGCTCCCAAGCCCCAGTACTGATACCAGGTCACGCATCAGTCAACTGGGCTGTAAGGAAACAATATGATACTGCAACAAACAAGTAATATTTATATAAAGTGAACTTGGTGCATCTTTTGTCATCGCTCCTGCTCATGCTTACAACAGGAGACTGATTTTGAATGTACTGTAGGTCATCAGCATCCGCAAGTGCTGTGCTCAGTATATGACTGCTGCAACTAGCTAGCTAAACTTACTAAAAAAAAAAACATTGACATTTTAAGAGAGATTCAATGTTTCTTTAGGGAGATTTGGTCAAAATCTATTCTTTATCACCTGTCGGAACCAATTCTTTCGCCCCTAACCATGAAAGGTTAGGAGTGACTGGTCTTCAACTATGACAGTGAAAAAATAGTCTGTGTTGCGAAAAAGATCGCAAACACCTGCGCTTAGCCTCAGTATGAGTCAACAAGTTTGTACAGGACATCATCCAATGCATCTGAAGTCAAGAATTTTTACACTCCTTACCAATGGCTAAACTCAAAGGTTGGGCAAAAAGCCTGCTGGATAACTGGATACATCCCAATTTCCTGATTTATCTCCAAGACCTGGGTGACTCAATTCCATGGATTGCACAGATGGGTACAGGGCACACTTAAGAAGCTTCTCCTCAAAAGCATTCATGGTGTTGTATTTGTACTTTTTCCACACGAAAAGTGATGGAAGTAGAATAGAGACAAAAACAGATCTTAAATGAGAAATTCAAGTTGCACCACTGCACACCTGCTCACTGCATGAAGTGGGCTCTCGGATTGTCAGGAAAACGTACAAAAGTGGATAGACACAGGCCCTAGATCTCGCTGTTGGACACGTTTTCACATGCTCTTAGCACTTTGAGGGTCTTTACGCTAATTTTTTCCCAAAATGCTGTTAAACAACCAAGAGAGAAGGTATATAAAGGTCTTATGCTGTGTCTACAATAATCAGCACAGCATATGAAGTTACTTTAGAGATGCAGCTGTGGTGCCAATGCAGGGTCTTGACAAGAAACAGGGTCATCCAGCAAAAAAGGTGAAACTGGCCCAACTTTTGCCTCAACAAGTTGAATTGTCATGAGGGAAGTCGCTGCGGTGTGAGTATCCACTCACAAACTCAACTGTATTTGTGCTGGAAATATGTGATGTGGATCTGCCTGGCAAAATAACCATCAAAATAAACAAAGACAAGGACATTAACACCTAAAACGATTATTATTATAATTTTTTTTTAAATATGCAAGAGTAAGATATTCCCTCTTCACAAACAGTTCTTTTCCAGTGGCTCACTGAGGGTGTAAAAGATGAAAAAGCCCTATGAATCAGTAGCTGGTTATGAGAATCACTGTAACAATTAATGTGTGATGTTTTGCAAGGAAATGGGGCGGGGGCAACACCAGACAGCTTTACGCAAAAACATAGAAAGAACTAAACCTAAACTCAAAAACATGTAAGGGTAGGAGCGCTTCTTGGACTCAAATTGAGTTTGGAAGAGGTGCTCTTTGGAAAGGGATACATGTAGATACAAAAATAGCTCAGAAAACTCCACTCTCTTTTAAACCATTAAAATGTCTTTGTTGTCACAGCATGGTCAAATTAGACCTAAAAGAAATAAACTTTGTTCTTTGAAGGCTAGGTGCCGAAGCGCGTCAGAGTTTAAGGTCTAACTTGACCATGATGTGACAATAAAGACTTTTTAATTGTTTAAAAGAGAGTGACTCGTTTGGAAACATTCATTTAGAGATCAATCAAAAACATCAATTATCAATTACATTACACCCATGAAAGTTTTGATTTGATGTTTGATCGTGGCTTAGTGAGGGAAATTATGAACAAAACATTAGAAACAAATAAGAATTGTTTCAAAATTTTAACCCAGGACAATTACCTCCTTACACCCTCCCAAGGAAGAAAAATTATGGGCTATACAATGAAACACATTTGGCCTTACCAATACAAATAAACCAAAAGAAAGAGGGAATTATAAATAAGGTTTCCCAAATAAGTATGCAACTGCTGAAATCCCAAATAGCTTTGTGAGCAGGGTAAATAACCTTTAAAATCTAAATATATTACAGTAAAACATGCTCAAAACAAACTTTAGAGAGTCCTTAGACAAATGACTTGTCCCACTGTGGTGGATGTCTAAACCTGCTTTTCCCAAGTAGTATTCACACTAATAGACTTCAATATTTTCACCTTCATATTGGCTTGTTACTCACAGAAAAAAAAGGTGAACAATTACTTTCCTTCACCACAGAACATACTTACGTCAAAGCAGTTGGAGACAAGAAAGCAAACTGAATTAAATGCTTACAATGACACTTTGATGCCACAGAAAAACAAAACTGAAGGATACACATGCAGCACTACTGAGGAGAGATAATATTGTACCTCTCAAGCTTCCCTTTAAAAACCAAGGGCATGGAACGGCATCACATTGTGCAAATCAAAACATCAATAACAGGTTTGCCATGAATCCTTAGGGAGGAAATTCCTTAACCCATCCTTCTTTTTTCACTTAAAATAAAAATAAAATGTGTGAATCAAACACTGGACCCCAAAATCCCCAACATTTAAACAGACTTTTGTAATTTCTCAATCTCAAAAAACAAACTGGACTTGCAGGGAGGCCCGAGCCCTAAGCACTTGTTCGCCCTATTTCTCTTTTCTAGCCTTATTTAGTGGAGTGCCTCCACACAGATTTGCTCCTCAGTGATGTCATCCAGCAGCTGCACCTCCACAGGGCTACATATGTCACTGTCATAGACCTCTGTCCCCATCAAGGCCTCTTCCTCCAGGGCTTCCCCTTTGCCTTTAAAGCCTTGCTCTGAAGGAGAGGTGCTCTCCACCGACTCCAGGTCCTCAATGCCTGCCCGGTAGTGTATCATTAGCAGAGTGAGGGCCTGGAGTCTTTCCCCAGACTTGACCAGGGCAGTACTCATTAGGGCCTTACGCCGGGCATCTGTGGCTTCCCTCTCCTCCAGCAGAAGAGCGTTATTGTGCTCCAGCTCCTGGTCAATTTCTTGCTGGAGCTTATCCAGCATCAACTCCAGCTTCTGGGAGCGCTCATCTGTGGGCAGACCCCGGTACAGGTCGCGGCCTATCTCCTTCACGGCAATGAACACACTGTCATCCAATCCACCTTCCTTGCGTACAAGTTTACTGCTGCCTCCACTGCCAGCGGGCTGCTTTGAAGGGCTGGCGCCACTGGTGTAGGTCTCAGTATCACTGCTCTCATTGTCTGAAGTGTTGGGTGTATGCTTGGGTGAGGGCTCCACCACTCCAGGCACTGCATCAGCCACCTGCTCAGCCAGCCGAGTCTTGGGCACCTGGCGGAGATTAAGCAGGCGGGAACTAGTATTAATGATATGGCGCGTTAGTCCAGTGGTGGCCCGGTTTATGGTTGATTTGGCTTCTGGGTCAGCTCCGCGACGTTCAGTCGCTGCCACACAGAAGGGATTCTCAGTGAGGCACTTGTCCTGGCACTTCTTGTGGCAAACATAGGCACAGATCATACATTGAGAGGCTGCCTTGGTCCAAACCTTCTTCTTGCAGTATTCACACCAGGTGGGGTTCTGAAACTGGGTGTCCTGAAAGTTGTGACGCACCTCCACCAACTGCATGGCACCATAGGCCAAGTCATCACGTGGTGCTGTCGGAACGTGCTCCCGCTCTCTCTCCCTTAGATCCTCATCATGGAGACTCCCCTCTCGCTCCCTTTCTGCCAGCCCTCCTGGATGTTCTATCTCACCCTCAGCTAAGTAACAAAAGTTCAGAGTAACATCTCCGTAACACAGCTTCTCATTGAAGCCTTTGTGGATGCTGAGGTTACGTAGTGCAGTGCGGCTGACATTAGCTCTGGGCTCTGGAGGACCCAACCTAAAGGTGCTCTGGTACTCTGCTGAAGAGGTGGCCATACATTCCAGGGCTAAATGCTCCAGCTGGAGGCTTACATGACCCAGGCACAACAAACTGCCCAGCTTAAAGGGATCTTTGCACCACAGGGCCACATTAAGGTATTTATGGTTGCTCTCCACCTCAAACACTACAGATGCCTTAGGCCAGCATGCTGTCTGGTTACGAAACATGCTTTCTGGTGATTCCCAGAGGAAGTGGTCCTCCAGACTGTCCCGTGTGCTGCAGCAGCTCTCTGAAGTTTTGTCCTTTGCTTGATCGGCCTTGCTGATGCTGGTCACAGGGGCTGGCAACTCATCACTTGACTCTGCTGGCCTGGTAGACTGCTTCACCTCAGCCTGTTTAGCACATATTCTTTCAGTGCCAGCCTTGTCCTCATTGGCTCCAGTTAGAGGTGCTTTTTCTGGAGATTTGTCAGAAGCGCTGATAGTTGTAGTCACGGTAGGAGCAGCAGTTGCATTTGTAGTTGTAACAGAATCAATGCCTTCCAAAAGACTGGTTTCTGTGGAGGCTGATATCAACCTTATCTGAGGCCTTGGCGGCACTGGGGGTCGAGAAGGAGGAGGTGGGGGAGGGACGATGGGGCATTGCAGACCCTCCCCAGGATCACTAATGGTCTTATGTGGTGAGGGCTTTGGCGATTCTTTTGGCTGGGGCTTTAGTGGTGACTGGAGACCCACCAGGTTTAACTTGCGGTTGAGGATAGGTGATATGGTTCCAAGGGGCTTAGAGGCCAAGTTGGCAACAGTCCTTTTGGGGCTTTGGTTTACTGTAAGTAAGGAATCCTCCTTAGTGTCACTGGTATTTGTGGTACTAGGGCCACTTGTCTGGCTAGGTTTGGAGTCTAAAATCAACTCTTCAAACTCAGAGTCCATGTCTTTGCTGTCGGATATGTCAGAAAGGGTGGTGATAGGGGCTGGGTTTTCCTCATAACCCCCTGGCTGGGAAATAAAACCTGTTTCCTCTAGCTGCCCAAATCCTTCCTGAAGAGTTCCCAGGCTTCCAAAAGTGGGAGTCTGGTGTCGAACTGGTCTCTCATAAAGTACCACCACCCTGTCTCCAGCCTGCTTCAACAGTTTGGGCACTTGAACGGAGGATGTCACTTTGACACCTGTCAACAAATACAAGAATAGGAAATAAATTGTCTGTCAGTAGTGCAAAGAACTGAACCACAAAATTTTGAACAAAAGGTACAGTAACGCATCTCAAACCTCCGATTGCAATGAGGCGATCACCCTTCTGCAGGTCTGCCAAGGCTGCAGGGGAGTTGGGCATGACCGTCTCGATGCTGACATGTACTGCATCCCCCTCACTGGCAGGAACGTGCCTGAATGTCATCCCCACACTGCCACATTGCCCCTTGATAACCTCCGTCTGATGCATACATGCAACAAGAGAAAACAGAACAATGAATTCCATGTATATTTATAACTTATCTACTTAATATAGTCGTAGGATTGTAGTGTGCAAGAACATGATTAATTTGTTATCAGTGGTAAAAGGGTTTAATCTCCTTTAGCAGCACATTCAGTACCCATTTAACCAAATTTTTTAAACTTCCTATGTCTTATATATTTATGGATATGGATTTATTGTCATTATACACATTAGTGGTGTTTTCACACCTGTAGTTCAGTTCCTTTGGTCCAAACCAAGGGTAGAAAAATGACACATTGTTGCATTTTTGTTTTGGTGCTGTTCCTGTTCACGGTATTTGGTGAATAAAGCAAGGTGGACTGAAGAAGGGTTTTGTTTAAATTGTTTATTTTAACTTTATGAATTATTATGGCATTATTAATAACTGGTGACAGTGGCGGCCTACAGGTTAGAGAAGCAAGCTTGTGGCAGGGGTTGTCGGTTCAATCCTTGGACCAGCAGGATAAATCTGGGTGGGGAAAGTGAATAAGCAGCACTTGCGCCTCCCGCATTACCAACACTGAGGTGCCCTTGCAAGGCCCTTAACCAGCTCTGTGCGTGTGTGTATCTAGTAATCCCTCTTGATCATCACTCTCTGATTCACTACTTTGTTCTTGCTAACATGCTCGCTCTCTTTATTAATTTTCTAGCTCACTCGACCACTGCTGCTCGATTGTTCTGCATGGCTAACTGAGCCAGTCGTAACCGTCTAACAGCAGTTACAAGTCACATTATCTGCCCATCAGGAAACTCCGTAAACCACCTTGGTACTGGATTCCCTGTTGTCAAACTGGCCTCAGTTTGTCTCGAAGGCTGTGTTAGGTCTCCGTCCGGCTGTGTTTACCGGCTCCTGAGCCCAGTACAGTTAGCATCAGTTAGTAGTTACTTCAGCAACAAGAGTTTGGGCAGAGCAGCCGGAGGACATCAGAGGGAAAAGCAGAAAATATTTTCTCCATAAAATATGATCCAGTTTCACCAAAATCAGTGAAAAGTTGTTTTTGTACAGTAATCAGTGAGGCCTACCCCACACTCCGCTCCGGCTGCGCCCTTCTGACACAAAATATTAAGCTAGCTCTTAAGTGCCATTGAAAATTGATTGATGGGTGGATGTCGTGATATTATTGGTTGAAAATGGTTGATACTAGCTGATGTAAGAAAACTTCAGATTTTGTTTTCCTGGAAGAAAAAAAAGATATTTAATGTAAAAATTCAAAGAAAATTACTTTTTTGGGGTCAATTTTTGGCGTATATTGTAAAATAGGGGTACCATGTGACCGTGGATGTGATCTGAAAGGGTTAAAAAGGTATTTTTCATTTCAGCTCGACTTAACTGAGAACAAAAAAATGGATAATAAACAGATCTGTTTCAAGGGTAAAATTATGCTAACTTTATGGACAGTATGTCTTTGAAACTGAATGAAGTAGACACTTATTTGCAAATAAATAAATAATAATTTAACATTTTGTTCACTTCAACTAACAAGTACTGCAAACCTGTTTAGTCCAGATGCAAAAAAAAGAATGAGAATAAAGTGCAAGTTGGCAAATGCAGAAGCAACACTGACATCTGCCTCCAGCACTTTGATGGGCCTAAAGTGGCAATTCTGTGGCAGAAGAGAGAGCTACAATTAACCCCCTTACCCACAGCTGCCTTAATAACAACCACTGCACACCGTCCAAGTCACAGATCCGACAACACACCTGTTGTGATGTGTTGGTACCCTGCTTCATGCCTGACAGGTTGTCTATCAAACACAGTGCAATTCACATTTGCGCTGACTATGCTGATAATGGTACATAAACCCATGCAATTAAACTGTGATTTTAGAAATTCAGTCAGCTTACTGGAGCCATATCTGGTGTGATCTTTCTGGGTACAGAGAAAGAGCTGTGTGAGGTGGAGGAATAGGAGAAGAAAGAGGGTGAAGACGGTACAGGCGTTCTAGTTTAAAAGACAGAATAGGAAGGCCAACAGGATGTGAGTAGAAAGAGACGAATGACTGCAATTTCCCCTGCTGTCATTTGTTACTGTTCTGGTGAAACCAGTGATTGAGTTAGGGCTGGCCACAAATAAGAAGATGATCTATATAAACTGGCATGGAAAGTGGGGGGTCAGGTTCACTGAAGAGAGTGCTGATCCATTCTTATGGTAGCCTAGCTAGTAGACAACCAAGCCACTAGGCTTGGCCCAAACTACTCTTTTGTATATTAACAATGATGTACAATGTATGTACGATTATAATGTATGTACGTTGTACAGCAGCCTCTGCAGCTGAAAAATGAAGCCCCTAAGATCCCATGTTAAAATGCCCAACATTACAGCAGAAATAAGCATGTTTACAGCCTGGTACAAAACACGGTTTTGTTCTCCATGGCTAATCTTCCTTTTCATGACAACTGTACAGGGATGAATTCATATATAATTCACTTTTTTACATTATATTTAGGCTTAAGTTTTTTGCCTAATTAAGGGTGTGGCCGCTTTGAGTGACAGCTAGCCGCTAGCTGTCTGCTAGGCTTAACCTCAGCTAATTCGAGTCACTGAACTTGACCTCTCGGCCGTGTTTGTAGCCCCTTTTTGGAGAATTCTTCATGCAAATATTGGAGGAATAACATGGCTTGCTGTGCGGTTTATTGTACAGACCGGAGCAGACACCAATGTAGGGCTGCAGCTATCGATTATTTTAGTAATTGAATATTCTACCGATTATTCTGACGATTAATCGAGTAATTGGATAAGAAATACTTTTGCGTTATTAAAAAGCAATAGTAAATATACAAAAGAGAAAATACCGTAAGACAGGTCTCTTAAAATGAACAATTAGGCTAATTGTTCATTGATCGCAGGGAATATGGACAGCAGGTGTAGAGCAACCCTTCAACATAGCAAACAAATGTACATTAGCCAGTTATGAACCAACAGTAGATTCAGAACGTAAAAGCCAAAGTCAACATGACATATTTAGTTGTTGATACATGATAGTTATTTAATAGTTGTACATTTGTTGCTGCGCCTCCTAGTGTCGTGACCTAGAAGTCAGATGAAAAACTGATTAGTCAGCAGTAAGTGAAGGAAGGAGATTTGGCTCCATACAGCTCTTTGGACCATTATTTTGGACAATTTGGATTAGCTTTTGTGGAATACATTTTTGTGGATACTCCATTTGACTATATTTTTGTTCTACAGAAGGATTCTACTTTTTGCTCTGTAAAAAAGGATTATTTATGTGCTTGGAGAGACAAGTCAAGCCAACAAACAATATTATTCTGACTCTGAATTTGTAAGTAACTCTTATAGTTGAGATGGCTGCTCAGTGGAAAGTTAAGAAATAGAAATGTGTTACCTGCTGTATTAGATTGATGCATTTTTCTGCTTCAGTTGATAACATTACTTACACTACCTGATACTTTGGTTTCTGGTGTATTTTATGCGTCACTGTGAGGGGAGGAGGTGTTTGTGTACGCCCTGTCTGTCATGATAATGTGAATGAAGCTCAGGCTCTCACAAATTGACGGCATCATTTTATTTTCTGTGGTTATTTTCTTGAGCAAAGCATAGCTAACTTCAGGACATCATAATTAACCACCATAACATTCTTAATTAGCAATTAGCGTTACTTGTAGCCATAATTAAGGCACGACCCTTCATCTCAACCAGCAATCATATAGATATACCGGTATGTTAAGTGCCAACGTTAACGTTACCATATGTCAGGTCCACTCTGTGTGAGCTGGATGT
This sequence comes from Hollardia meadi, assembly GCA_037974645.1. Classification (NCBI taxonomy): domain Eukaryota; kingdom Metazoa; phylum Chordata; class Actinopteri; order Tetraodontiformes; family Triacanthodidae; genus Hollardia; species Hollardia meadi. The sequence goes on from JBBPCS010000120.1 coordinate 12,685, forward strand.
GTAGACTGGCTGATTTCTGCTGAGATGCTGTAAGCATGACGTTGTGTATTACTGGTCAGCTAGTTCTGTTTTACAGTAGACATACTGCACTTTTCGTTATATTTCACCTTGAAATGATCTCAAACTTTGGACACTTAATATTGTTGTCTCTGGCCTGTCTCCTCTTTTTCCTGGTTATTTTTGCTTTCTTTCTCCATTTTACAATCTGTGCCATACGTCCTGCGTCCATAGTGTTGTGTGTGCAAAACACAGTGCGCTGTAAATAGTTATATGGATTAAACGAAGCCTCGATGCAAAGAATTTGCATCAATTATTTTTTGGAATCGAGTAACTCGAGGAATCGTTTCAGCCCTACACCAATGTTTCGCATTAATAAGCGACAAAGGTAATTGGCAGACAGCTGCTGCAAGCTGGCTAGCTCTTAGGGACAGTGCCCTTGAGCTTGAAGACAAGCACCTAAAGTCTAGCACAGAGTTAATTTTTAAACCTTTGGGACTAAAAAAGTGGATTTATCTTCACCCCACTTCTCAACCTCTGCAGCAGCGCGCATGAAGACATCCATTGTAATGTACTGTGTACTGTGTTATGAAAGTAGAGAGAAGAATTGGGAAAAAAAAAAATACTGGAGAATACCGGATACCGGAGTGAACACAGCAATGCCCTTGATTGGTAGCTTTGAGCTAAGCCACCCACACTCACTCCCCATTAATGGATTTGCAGGAAATTAGGCAGAGTCAGGAAAAGTCAAGATGGCAATGGTTGGAGCCAGCCACATTGAGCTTCACATATGGCGGTGACGTGAAAGTTGCTGCTGGGGGGGTGAGTATGCTGTGAGTATCACGAGACTTTGTGAGATTTGCGCGGGATCCAACATGGCGGCGCACATCTGAACGTAAATAACAGATAACGTTACTCCGCCAATTCATTTAAAACCTGATTTAACACCCCAAATTCCACTAATCACTTCGAGCGGCAAGAACACTGGAAGAGGAGAGGCTGGAAGACCTGGAGGACTACTTCGACGAGTGCTTTCAGCGGTTGGCCATGGGCAAAACAAACAAGACACCGACTCCCTCCTCTAAGAGAAGCCACCCCGAGGAGTCTCCCGGAGCCACCTCATCGCCCGGCAGCGACTTCACCCACATCCTGCTATCAATAGGCCAGAAGCTAAGCAGCTTTGACGCCCGACTCTTTAGTGGAAGTCCTCCACAAAGAGTTTCAGGTGCTGCGGGACTCTCTGCAGTTCAGCCAGCAACAGGTGGTCTCCCTCGCTGCAGAGAATGAAGTCCTCAGAGAGTCGGTAAAATCCCTCACCAAGGGAATGACCCGACTCTCCGGGGATAATAATAACATGAAAGAAACCATCCTGGACGGCCAGCTCTACTGCGACCGAGAGACCACCCCCTGGCTCTACTAACACACATCTACATGTTCTCCTCTTCCTGCACCTTCGCAACAGGTAATATGCATCAGGTTTATTAATAATTTTTTCTCTCCACTGTTTCTCCGTAATTATGGTTATCATATTCTAAATATCAAATCAAATCAAATCAAATTTTATTTGTATAGCGCCAATTCACAACAAAGTTATCTCATGACACTTAACA
>JBBPCS010000120.1:19753-37691 GCA_037974645.1 Hollardia meadi
CGTCTGTGGTAAAGCAGACATGTTGGTCTTCGTCTGATTTCCTCATGATCTCACCTGTATGATCAGCTGGGAAGTGATAACAAAGTTGTCTATGAAATGTGACACTTTTTATTTATTTTATTTTTTTACAGTAGAAATGTTCCACAGTAGATTTAACAAACTGAATCACTGCTCCCACAACCATGCCAACAACAATCTGGGTTTTCTCAAGTTTGAAAAGTCCTGTCAGAGTAAATGTAAGTATAAGTGTCAGACTGTAGCTCTAGGTGTCATTAGGTGTCATTTTTATGCATTTATAAAATCCAATATATCAGACTAGTGGCGGACTCAGGCTGTTTAAAGGGCAGGGGCGAAAAAATAAAAACTGCACCTACTGCATGACAGGGGCCCACCAGCACGCAAAACCCTATAATGCATCATGTATGATGAAATACTCCTCATCCTTGATTAAGATTAACATTATGTTATTTAGCGATCCAGACTAAAAGTATGACTACACCTCTATGATAAACAAACACACACACACACACACACATTATAATGGAAGAAAGCTATGTTTTGAGGAGCATAGTCAGATTAGGGAAAACTGATTCCACATCATTGTCTTTACGGCACCTTAGCACAGCTTGCTGGATGGGAGAGCATATGATGAGTGGAATACCTTGAGTTCGGTGACACATTTTCTTCCTCCACATCATAAAACTGGCACACATCTCTGACAGATAGGGCAACTCTGTCATCTGTCATGCCCTTCCAGTGACTTGGTAAGGCAGGGCATTTTGTGCAAATTACCCTAAAATAATTCCCTAAGGGCACCTTATAGGGCATAATTCCCGTAATTTTTACACTTTTTATACTGCTTGATTTCCTAAATGAGTCCACAGGTTAGCATAGAATCAGCTAAGCAAGGTACCTATTTAGTTAGCTAGCTCCTTAGCTAGCCATCTAGGCTAAAAAATTGTGATACAGCACTTGCATACATTCATATTTAGCAATATATCATTCATGAAACTCAATCTTTACAACTTCAAAGAAAGCTTGCTGTATTACCTACCTCACACACTGTAGTAGGATGTCAGTGTCAGACTATATTAAGCCCCCTCTGACATCACAACATTCTATGGCTAAACTTAAATAGATGGAATAAATGTTTTTTAACAATGAGAATGAGTATTTTAAATTTTCTGTCATCGTTGGCAACAATTTACTTTGTTTTTTACTATCAAATACAGTTAACCTAACATAATTTAACGTAACCTAAAGGGTACATTGAAAAATAAAAAACAGGAACAGTGCCGATGAGATTACATCAAAATCCTAGATATTAGCCTAACTTACCAGCCCCTTACAAAAACGCAGAAAAGACTTGTTAGTGGCCATAAAATGCGTTTTGAATGTAAGCAGGGTTGGAGAGGTAAATTCAAAATCTTACCAAAGTATTTGGTGGCACCCTAGACTGTCGTCACTAGAGGGCACATTGTTGGGGAGACTGTAGGGCACTGCATCTCATTTTCTTCACTGGGATTTTTTTCTCTCCATTGCAAGGGCACTTCATCATGTTTTCTCAGTTGGAAGAGTATCTAAGAGGGCATTTCATGATTTTTTTTTCATCAGAAAGGCACCTGTAGGGAACCTCAAGTTTATCCCATATTAAGGGCACCTATATGGCCCCACATCATATTTTCTCCACTGGAGGGGCATCCATTAGGAAACTTCCCCGCATTCTCACGTATGTAGGGGGGGCACCCTTTACAGCACTGCATCACATTTTATCCATTGGAGGGGTACTTCTCCATTAGATGACCACCTAAATGGGCACTTCATCATGTTTTCTCACCTTTAGGAGTACCCCATTCAGCACTACATCCCATTTTCTCTGCTGGAAAGGGCACTGTCATGTAGGGGCGACATAGTGGCCCTTTTCTTTTGGAAGGGCACCCATAAGGAACGTCAAGTTTAGACCATTGTAAGGGCACCTTATAGGGCACTACATCATGTTTTCTTCCCTAGAAGGGCACCTCATCAAGACACGTTATTGAATTTTCTTGCTGTATAGGGCATATCATCATAATTTATTGCATGAATGGGCTATAGAAGGCACTCAATCATTTTTTCCCCATGTGAAGTGTGGCCAGTAGGGCAATTCCTCTTGTTTTCGCCACTCTAGTGGGCACTTTAGCGACGCTTTTTCCAACTATGAGTCCCCCTGAGTCCGCCAGTGTAACAGGCTTCAGAGCGACACAACAGCTGTCAGATAGATTACAGAGAATTCTCTGGGACAACCTCTGACAAAACCCTATTTGGCCCATGGGCTGTGCTATGACAGGCATATTGACGGAAGCCGCATCAAGCTGCACAGAGCAGATCGAATCAGACAGGAAGTCAGACACCGACATAGAGAATGTCAAGAATAAAACAAGTGCAGACTCCGGATCGTGTTTCATTTCTTATAACAGACAAAAAAGAAACCATTTAATTACTCATCCATGCTCAAAACTCAAAAATGGCGAAAGAAACACAACCCGAGAAACTCAAGTCTGATTTTGTTAACTTGCTCAGATTGTGTTTATTTAATCATGTTTCCTTAAATGTTTGTACTTGTACGTTGGTAAATGGTTTCTTTTTTGTTTTGAGAAGTGAAATATGATATTATTATTATTATTATTATTATTATTATTATTATAGAGCAATACAACGACACGAAAAAATAATCACAGCAATAAAAGCAATAACAATTAAGGGAATTAAAGAAATAAAATAATAGAATAAAAAAACTGTTCTCTTCAAGCTCACTCTCCTCACTGTTAGAATGACTAACTTCTTGGTCATGTGACTTCCTCACATACAATGTTCTTGTGCCCATTTCCTGTATCAGTTGATGTAGTTGTAAAAATGTAGGAAATGTAGTATGTAAAATAGATGTAAAAACAGTGAATACGGTCATAACTATGCATCTCGGGCCTAGGCACATCTCCACAATTTAGCATTACCCAAACCAAAGTGGCCTAGCTGCATAATGTTTCCCTGCAACAAAGAATAAAAACAAAATTACTTTAAACAATCAAACATAGTTCTTTCCATACTCATGCACATGTGCACATTTTTAATATCAAGTTATTTCAATTTAAACATGTTAAATGAGATTTTTATCTTGCCAACTGGTGGCACTATGTCCAATGGGCTTTGCTTCCTAAAAGGATTGCTCCACCCCCAGACAAAAAGGCCAAACCCACTTCAGCTCCTTATTTTATTGAAATGACATCCATCCATTATCTAGCACCTTCTTGCATCATGTGAGGCTGGAGCCTTTGCAGCTGACATTGGGTGAGAGGTGGGGTAAACCCTGGACAGGTCACCAGCTCATCAGAGACAAAAGAGACATAGAGACGCACAGAGACAAAAATCCATACACATTCACATTCTCACCTATGGACAATTTAGAGTCACCAAATAACCTAACTTACATGTCTTTGACATGCAGAGAACATGCAAATTACACACAGTTTGGAATCTTGTTGTAAGGTGACAGTGCTAACAACTGCACCACCATCACACACAGACATGTTTGGTGATATATACTGTATATTTTTTATTTTAAAAAGTTAAAGGGCCCATGTGTGGTCAAAAAATGTAGTTTGTTGCAATATACTTACATATTGCAGATGCGGACATAAGGGAGGCCCATGCAGGGCCGGGCTGCGAAAGCACATTTTAACAAATGTGCTTGCATGCCGGGTTATAACCCCAACAGCATAATATGAATAGGCCTAATAAATAATATATGAATATAAATGATGAATAAAATCAACTTTTGGAGGTGTACTCATATACTGATTGAATCCTGAGTTATGATAGTCATCAAACTTGATAATGAGCCATTCATTTGAATCAGGTGTGTTGGAACGGGGAAACATCTAAAACATGCAGGACAGGCCATCCCCATGACCAGGACTGAGAAACACTGGATTAGAGACACATGATTTCAAAGAACTTTGTCATTTATTATGTTTGAAATTATTATGATCTGAGTTGTTCTGCTGAAAGGCCATCATGTATTTGTCATCATAACCATGTGATGCCACCTCATAATTCCTGCCAGCTCAAAGTAGACCTAATCCTCTGTGTAAATCAATGTTGAAAATATTGTAAGTTGCAGACAGCAACTAAAATTATTAGCATATAGCCTAAAAATATGAAGATGACTGCAACTTGCTGTCCGCGTAGACATAGTAACAGGAACACCTGCAATCCGGTGCAATATTAATCTTTATCTGTAAACTACAATGTGAGGTTTTGACGCAAAATGTCAGATTCAACTGTGTAGTAATGCTGGAGGTAGTAGTTTGTAGTGTTGTTTAATTGAACTACATCAAACAATAAAAGAACCATTGTATCCACTGTTACATACTTGTAGCAGAGTTGTTTGTTGTTGTTAGGCCTACTTTATGAAAGTGTAAGGTTGGCAAAAAGAACCTGCTGGAGAGCTGAATGCAGATGGAGAAAAAAAAATTACAAGTTGACTTTGAAATCTATAAAAATGCACTCTACTGTTACAATAAAGTTATGCAATCTGCCAGACAGCCCTACATTTCTCAATTAATACATAATAATCAGAATAATGCTGCATTTCTATTCTCTTCAATTGACAAACTGATTAATCCCTCCAAATGTACTCCTCATGAGTTTCTCTCCACAACCAAATGTGACGAATTCGCCATTTTCCTTGAAGACAAAGTGTCACTTCTTAGAGACAATATAGTAATTTCCCATAGAAATACATCTAGCCCTGCCTCACCCTTACTTCAACCTACTGCCACAATCCCTATATCTACTTTGTGCACCTGTTCTCTGGATTGCATTTCAACCAAACTTTTCAAATCTGTCTTCCATTGTTTTAAAAATGACCTAGAAAATATTGTTAATAGCTCCCTTCAGACCGGCATTGTCCCTGTTTCTCTCAAGCGTGCTGTAATCTCACCTTTGTTAAAGAAAAACAACCTGGATCCACTGGTAATCACTAATTACATACCAATTTCCAAGCTTCCATTCTTAAGCAAAATACTTCAAAAAGTTGTATACAAACAACTACATAGATATCTTTCAACTAACAATATTTATCACAGCACAGCAAGAGCCCTAATAAAAGTAATCAATGACCTTAAGATCAACAGTGACTCAAATAGAATCTCCATTTTAGTGTTGCTTGATCTCACTGCTGCCTTTGACACTGTTGATCATAACATTTTAATTCAAAGGCTACACGATTCATTTGGCTTAGACGGTCCTGTCCTAAATTGATTTTCATCCTACTTAAGGGACAGGAGCTTTTATGTTTCAATTGGTAGTTTTAAATCTGCAGAGGCCAAAATTTCCTCTGGAGTTCCACAAGTGTGAGTTCTTGGACCATTGCTTTTTAATCTCTATATACTCCCGTTTGGTATTATCATAAAGAAACATAATATATCCTATCATTCACATGCTGATGACACACAGTTGTAGATTTCACTTTCCTCTGGTGATGTCAGTCCTGTTGATAAACTGGTAAACTGCATCAATGATATTAACTGCTGGATGTCCAGAAACTTTCTACAGCTGAATACTGCCAATACTGAGATACTAATAGTTGGTCCTAAAAGTCAGAGACATGAGATATTTTCTCACCTGGCATCACTGTCTTTGAAGCACAGTGAGCAAGTCAGAAATCTTGGAATTATTTTGGATGCAGTTCTCCATTTTGATAATCACATTACCAATATCACCAGGACAGTATTTTATCACTTGAAAAATATATCAAAACTCAAAGCATTCACATCTCAAACTGCTTCTGAGAAACTGGTTCATGCATTCATCTCTAGCAGATTAGACTACTGTTATGCCATATTTTCAGGATTATCCAAACAATCAATAGGATGGCTCCAGCTCATTCAGTGTTGGTTCATTGTGTTGATGTTTTGTCTTTTACTCATGTCTGTATTTCTATGCTTTGTGTTGTTCATCTTATATTTATGTTGTTCAAGCCACATGTTCTCATTATTTTGCCTGTGTTTTTATTTGCTCCTTTTCAATGGAAAGCATATTGAGTTTACTTGAATGAAATGTGCTATATAAATAAAATTGCTATTGCCAATTGCTATTACTTTGGTTTTCCGATTGGATATTGGTCCACCCCTTGTTCTCGTTTGCACTTGGTGTTATCGCGGGAGGTGACACAGATACGCTAGCTCCGTGTACCTATCGTGTATCTGAAAGAAATCCCTCCCTGGAGTTCCTCTGCGTTGATGGTGAATAGCCACTGCTGCGGGAACGGGCGGAGGAGAAGAAGCCGCAGAAGGAGTCAGCAGTGGCGGAGGACTGATAGTTCGGAGTTAGTCTTACAGATTTTGCAGCATTACGTGTATTATCGGATCCTTACAAACCACAGAAGGGAAGGTAAAATAGGGAAAGATGGCGGCCGCGGCCTCGCCGGGCTCCGGCTCGTCCACCTCCTCAGACTGGATTGTACTGAGAGACGGTTGCCTGCGTTGCGACGAGGAGGGCCTGCGAAGCCTCTCGTACCACCCGGCCCTCAACGCTATCTTGGCCGTTACCAGCCGCGGCAGTATCAAAGTAATTGACGGCACTTCGGGGGCGATTCTCCAGGCTTCAGCATTGCACGGTAAGCACCTGTGCCCTCTCTCAAGCCCCGACACAAACGGTTTCAGTTTTGGCAAACCAACCTCTGACTATCAACTGACACTAAACACGACACAGAATGAGCTGAAACCTCAGGTTGCTAGCATTAGCTGTTCCTAGCAGTTATATTTGGGCCTAACGGTAGTTAGATTATTTGGCAAACATTTTACGTTTAGCTTGTTCTGCTTGCTTGTTCACACAAACGCACTCTTGGGACGTTGATCTGTTTGTGGTCCAGTTTAAATTAGTGCCTGTTAAACCCCAATGTTTGTTACTGTTCATATTTGCGACATGACATATGACAGCAAGCTAATTCTAGCTAGGTAACATAGCACAACGCTAACCATAGTTAGCCGGGCAACCGTCCCTGTCAGTTTCTGTCATTCTAGTGGACAGTTACGATATGTCGTAGGAAGTAAAATTCACATATGGAACAAATGAAGTAGCACACATATTCTGACATAGTTAACATTGAAGGCAGTACAGTGTCTTGATGTGAAATTACTGTGATAGCCACTAAGCTAGCTAGCATTTCTTTAGCTGTTCAACTTTACAACCTAACGTGCGTACTCATTTGGAGGCAATGGTGTGATGTTGAAAGTAAATTGACTTGACGCTGTAGTGTTGGCGTAATGGGTCGTATTTGCTCGCTTGGGTAACCTGGCTAATTCAGTCGAATAACCACCCAATAACCAAGACTCGTCTTGTTTGTGTCACATTGTACCCATATAGCACCTGTACGCTGGTTGCGCATCGGCTGGAGAGCACCATTCACAACAGGAATCAGGATCTGCACATTTAGCTCCAAGAGTAGTCGGGGGCACAAGGAGTCAATACACACACAGCAGCTGGCGCTCTCTCGGTCCCTACTAGGGTGAGCAGGTCCCAATAAGCTAAATGTGGGCAAAGATTAGGTTTGCGTGGGACACATTACCAATGCATGAGGTAGTCTAAGAAATTTGATAAAATGTCCTTCTAACTTAAATATTCATCCCCTTTGCTCATAACATCTCTACGCTTTGCTCTCTGTTGATTCAGTAACACATAATAGACTATGTAGGATACAGGTTAGGCCTTCATTTATCTTGTGAAGGACTTAATATATTTTATTTGATTGCAACTTTCCCAATTCCCACGCCAGTAATTACTGCAGTAAGCACGGGTGCCTTCCAAACACCTGTGCCTTCCTAATATTAAAGATATTCAGACTTTTCTAGGAGAACCAATTCTGAACCTTGTACTTATAAAGCAGCAGGCATCATTCACTTAAAAGTTTTTCAAATCATTCTCCTAATTTCAGTAAAAATTCAGTAGGAATGTATCCATAGACCGGCACATCTCTTTTTGGGCCACATGTTTCTTGTGAGTCTCAGATGTACTGTGTCGCTTCACATCGTATTCTCCCCCATGTGAGATTGAAAAATAACTGGCAAATGTCGTAAAAAACTCAGAATTGCCGTCCACCGCCTTCACCCAGTTGTACCTAGTTTTCCAGTCTTTGTTGTAGCTGTATCTCCTTTTCTTTACAGTAGTTTCCATCATATTTTGCCAAAATCTGCGTAACGATAGCTTGTACCTTTGTAGTGACTCGCAATTGTCTCTGTTGTCCGTAGCGCAGGCAGCAAAGATGGCGATAGGTTAACCTGCACTTGACCCACGTGGGCCCACTTTGATTGACATCAAACACAACCTTTTGATGACAGCTTTCCCTGCTTTTTCACAACCATTGGATAAAAGCCAGACTTTAGAAAAGCATCTGTCCTCCAGTGGTTTCACCTTTGAAAACTAAAGCCAATCAAAATGCAGGACATCATCTCAATATATGGGACGCGGGATGAGGGATAAAAATGCTGTGCAGTCCCACACAAAGTGGGACATCTGGTCACCCTAGTCCCTAGATGTCGAACTTTTTTGTCAGAATATACTGTACATAATAAAATACTGCTATAAATAAAATATCTGCTTACCTAAAGATTAAATGCCCTTATTGTCCTATAGTAGTTACACGTGTATTTGAAATCTGTAGTTGCAGTGAAAGCAAAAACAAAAATAAATGAGTAAAATTTATATCCTCTGAAACTATTTTTTTAACTAGGTGTCTCACTTTCTAGTGAGTGAGCACCAAGCATCTCTTCAGATGAAAAATAAAAGTTCACATTAAATAAGGATCTTATTTTCATGCTGTTAGGCTACTAATTCAATGCTGTCATTCCACAAAGTACACGGGCATATTCCAAATACTAATTAAACAACGTAACACACCTGTAAGAGGAGAAGGAGGCACAGTCAATCTACACACAGTGTCAGCGTCTCTCTCAGTTCCCTGTAGCAAATTGAAAAATCTGCAAATGAGGGATAAACTCACTTTCACAGAAGTAAGCCATTTTTTGCAGACCAGAACCAATGGGAAAACTCTGGGAACATGTTGGCAATGATCTATCTTTATATTTCTATGCAGTTCAAACCAGAATAAATTACCTTTAAACAAGCTAGCTTAACCAAGGGAGAGAGGGGCGCTGCTGAGCAACCAATGGATTAGGTCGCGTATTTACATGCTCCCTCAGAACTTGGTTTAAATTGTTATTTATCAGCACTTTTTTGTGGAAAGATACCTGAGTTTTGTCTTTGCTATTTGTTCTCTTTTGATGATGTATTAAGGCTAGTAAAAACGCTAAAGCTCGTGCCACGGCTCAACAACAGAGGCCTTCGCCGCAGGTAGTAACCACGGCCACAGGTACTTCTTCTCCACCCCACGGCTCTACCTCCCAGAGGGCAGGGCCGCAAGGTATCGACACTGAGGCCCTGAAGCTAGAACTGGTAGCCACTTTGCGACAGGATATTGCGGAGATTTTTAAATCCGAGGTCCGAGCGGCTTTGGGAGATGACTTCTCTACCATCAGAGCGGACTTACAATCGGTGAAAACGAAACTCGCAACTGATAAAACTGCTTCGGATGCCGAGTTGACCACACTAAAAGGAGCTATTGGGGTAAAGGAGCTGTTGCTTTCTGCCTGTACTGATGATGTTGTTCAGCTGAAGACGAAGATTGAACAGTTAACAGCCGAGCTTTCGAAATTGGAAAATAAGTGCGAGGACCTTGAATCGAGATTGCGTCGGAACAATATATGAATTGTGGGGGTCCCGGAGGAGACGGTCACCGATACATCTACCATTGCCACCCTGCTTAAGGGATGGTTTTCAGCTGAACAAGGAGCCGCTGCTAGACTGAGTGCACCAAACCTCCCAGCTGAATCCAAGACCCGGTGAGCGACCATGGCCTATTATCGCTAGGTTTCATTATTACAACGACTGTGCAGACATTTTATGGCGTGCAAGAGGGAGTCAACGGAATGCTACTGGCGATACATCTCCGTTTTTCCTGACCATACTACTAAAGTGGCCCGGGCAGCTTTCAACGAAGTCAGGAGACAGCTGCGTGGCATGGATGGGGTGCGCTACGGTCTCTACTATCCAGCCCGACTGAGGATCAGCTATAAAGGTGTGGAAAAAGACTTTGTTTCAGCAGAGTATGCCAAGGCATACATTAAGAAGATGAACATTGGGTGATATTTTTACACAATACGTACCAGTAATGCCATGCCTCAGTTCCTTTAGTTTTCATGAGATGTTTGTTTACATTTAGTTATTTGTTACTCCTTACTCGTAGACATTAGTAGCTCCTTTGTGCAGTTCTCCTTCCAGACGCTGGGTGAATTGAAATTGGAGTGTGATAATGCTTTATTTGCACAAATACTATGTCTTTTAAGATGTAATAAGCCATAGCTGTTTACAATTTATTTTATTTTTTCTCGAATTGTTTATTTTATATATTTGTTCATATTATATTGTATTGGATTTACATTTGAGCTCATAGGGGATACTGAAGTATTACTTGTGTCTGCTGTTACACAGTTTTGATTCTGTGGGAGTCATCTTTTAGGACTAGCTTAGGTCATTCCCCAAGTTGCTGTCATGGTTATGTGGCAACAATTATTTTCCTATTCTTTACACTGCTGTCTCCCTTTTGGAGACTTCTTTGGTGTGTGCGTTTCTGTATGTGTGGGGGGGAAGTTGTGGGCGGGGGGTGGGTGAACTCACCCTGGCTCTTTTGGGTGTGGGCTGTAAATTTTAATCCCAGCTCTCTTGGTTCAGGCACAGCTTTTCGTTTCATTGGTATGGGCAATCCTACTAAAAGAGCCAAGGTTTTTACTCATCTGAAACGACTTCATTCTGACATCGTGTTTTTGCAGGAGACTCGCCTTAGACTTAAAGATCACCATAGGCTCCGTTCTCCTTGGATTGGTCAGGTCTACCACTCTAATTTCAACTCTAAAGCTAGAGGTTTTGCTATTTTAATTAAATTGTTAATTAAAATAGCAACACCTCTACACCTCACCTCTTTCTTCATCTACATCTACTGATGTTATTGCACATAAAAATGGCAGATACCTTATAGTTGTGGGCACACTAATGCAAGTAAAGGTATTGTTGGTGAATGTCTATGCACCTAATTTTGATGATGTGGAGTAGGGCTGCACGATTAATGGGAAAAAAAAAATCACAATCTGGATTTATGCATCTATGAGATCTCATTTCTAAATGATGACGATTCACTTGCTCCTATTCCCCTATGCATTCACATCATCCTGCATTCATGTGTTGACTTCTTTGCTTTGAAACAATCCTAGTTGCTATATCAATCCCACATACACAATGTAAAGCAAAACACGCTATTAATTCAACATTAATGCATACAAAAATCAATGTTCTCTCATTTCTCTACCTCAGGGCGCTCACTCACAGGCTCTGCTGTGAGTCGCCGTTACCATAGTAACCCACACGCGTGTGTGTGGGGGGGACTTAAGGAAGTTTTTAACGGGGAAAAATGAGCGATACTGAGGGAAATCCCGGTGGTGAGGTCGAGAGTGCCGTGCTAATTACTGAAAAAAGGACCACATGCGTGTGGAACTTTTTCAGGTTTAAACCCGACGATGATCTTCAACGAGTCATAATCTGTAAGGAGTGCTTTGGCATTGTCGCAGCACCACAAGGTAACGCAACAAATCTATTTAACCACCTCAAACGTAACCATAAAATCCAGTATGAGTTGGCAATGAAGGATAAACCAACCACATCACAAGCATATTTTTATAGCATACGCATATTTTATATTTATATAGTGTTTAGCAGCATTTAAGTCTATCACTTTGATTAAGTGTTCTTCTAAAATCAGAAAGAGGAAAAGAGACTTGCATTTTTTTATATTACAAGAGACTTTTAAGTTTAAGTCCAGCACTTTAATATGTGTTTCTGTATGTTTAAGTCAAGCAAAGGGTTTTCAGTAAGGGGGGGGTGTAACTTGCCTGCGTTCCTCCTTGAAGCATCAAAATGTTGATACTATAGGCTGGTGTTCTTGGCCAAGAAGTACAGTGGTTGGCTGTCCAAAAAGGATTGTGTGCTAGGTTTTATTTTTATTATTATTTATTCTAAAGCTGTACCTTTACATTCTATTTTTTATGTTCAGCAGCTTTAATCACTTTGATTAAGTTTTCTTAAAAGTCAGGAAAAGACACTTGAGGTATTTTTTGCCACTAAAGACTGTTAAGTTTAAGTCAGGCACTTTATGTTTTGTTTAGTCAAGCACTTCGATACATGTTATGTTGTCTGTTTAAAACTCTGTCTAGACGCGTTTTGTTACTCGAGAGTAAAAAACATTTGAAGCTAGCTGGACAAAAAACAAACTTTTTTTGTTGAAAAAATAAGAATCATGGGAGAGAATCGCGATCTCAATTCTTAGTGAGAAAAATCGTGATTCATATTTTAACAAGAATCGTGCAGCTCTAGTTAGTACCTACCAAAAGTGGTCTAAGGAAGGACAACCGATGAACCGGAGACAGTGTCATTGGCGCACAAGGCTCATTGATGCACGTGGGGAGCGAAGGCTAGCCAGTTTTGTCCGATCCCACAGAAGAGCTATTGTAGCACAAACTGCTGAAAAACTTCATGCCGATTCTGATAGAAAGATATCAGAACACACAGTGCATCGAAGCTTGCTGGTGGCAAAAACCTGCCACGCCAAAATTTTATGCAGGACCAAATAACTAGATGTGATCAAAATATGTTTGCAAAAAGGTGAACACTATTGGAAATATTCATTTTTGTAAGTAAAGATTCTTCGTTCAGATAAAATTTTTTACTTTTATTCATTTGATTACTGAAAACCTTCTGCAAAAACTATTTACATGAAAACCTGTTGTAAATTATCCTTAGGGTTTCATCAATGTTCAGTTCAAATTTCAACCCAATCCAGTGAAATGTAAGCTACTGATGAGGCTTAGAATACACAAACAATCACAAAAATTATGAAATTTAGAGCCGGACTTAAGAAATTCCTAACTAAAAAGTATTTGGAGTAGAGCTATAGGGTTTCGCAAGGTCCCGTGAATTCAAAAGTTTCCATACAAATTTTTTCAAGAAAATCAATGACATGAACTGGGAAAAGTTCTATTTTCTGGGTGAGTTGGCATAGAATGACCTAAGGCTCTTTACAACATGAGTCAGCATTTTTTCACACATTTATAAACTGTTGGCAGAGGCTATCATGCAAGGTGCCGCCTGCTCAACAGAAGCGATAACCATTTACGCAAACACTCACACGCCAATGGAAGAGCCATAAGGAGCAATTTGCCCAAGGTGTCTTGTCCAAGGACACTTTGATATGTAGACTGCAGATGTGACCACCAAACACTAATTAGTGCCTAGAGCTGGCCCTGGACCAGCAAAGATACACAACAGACAGTAGGTACCATATTCTACTGAGAGTTGAAAAAAAAGGGACAGTGAAAAAACTTTCCTGACCTGACAAACATACGAAACTACTACATTTTAACATCTATTCATCAAACTTACATTCAAGTGAAAATATATAATCCCTTCTATTAAACTGACACAAAAATACAATAAAGTGCTCCTTTTGATTATTTGGCAACCTTTGAAAAGCAAGGCCTGCAAAACAGGTTCGGGGACTTATGTCTTGCCCTGTAGCATTACATGAGGTACAGCATGAGAACAAGCTGGGACCTGACGTTGTTTGGGCTATATGCGAGAACAATGTGAACAGCTAATCAGTAGAACACCATCTGAGTCAGAAGCATTTGTCTAGATGCTTCCATAGCCAAAATGTTCTTTCTAAATTTTACTATCTAAAAAAAATACTCTTTACCCTGAGGTGTGCATAAACTGCAGGTTATGAACATCTTTTTAAAATACAAAAATGTAAGTTTATTGGTTATGTTATCGGTCTTGACCACGAGAAGCAGGTAATTATCAGTTAGTAATATTGGCTAAAAAAAATCCCTGGCCTTTGCCTGTGTATTGCAAGCCTGCCAACCTGGCTCAGTTGGAAACACTGATACGCATAATGGTTGCAAAGCTCACTAGCAACACACTGGTTAAAAGGTGAACACACTGTAGGAAAACAGCAAGTCTGAGAACAGTGTTCTTTACCCTCATTGTGCGTAGAGTGACGTTCAACCAGAGGTTGCATTAGACTTTTCTCATAATCAATTGGTACCTATTATAATGTATTCTCAGTCATTTTAATTTTTAATAAGAGATAGCCTATTTAATAGCATTTAATTTTCAAAAAGATCTCAATATTAGCCTAACTTTTAATATACCTAACAAACTTACAGATGATGCATTTATATGAACATGGAGAGAAAAGATGAATAGAGACACAAACCATTTCACTTTTCATGTCACACACCACAGGAAGCAGATAAATTACTTTTTTCCTGCAGTGACAATGGATCACACCTAAACTCTGCAGCCATTGTGCCTAAACAGGAAAATATGAACGATGCTATTTTACAGAATTAGACAATTAAAATTAAAGTATGAACAAACAGTGGGATTTCTCGATCCTGCAAGCACTCGCTTCACCAGGAGGAAATTCCGCAGCAGGTCACAGAGCGGATACTTGTAGTGACAGGAATGTCACAGACACTCCAAGGCCTACAATCTGTAGCTCCCCAAAGCGGCATGAGCACCCGGATATTGAGATGTGCCAAGTAAATTGCCAAGGTCAGCGATAATGGCCACATGCTCCGAGGGGCATCTTTTTTTGATAGATTTAGTTACCTCTGCAATGTACAGCTGGTCTACATGTGGTTACTGAAAGTGTTACTTAACATTACAATATTTTGCCTTCATTGTTCTCATCTGTCAAAATGATAGACAGCCTTCAGTTTGTCAGTTACTGACATAGTTAAAAAAAATTCAGCCAATGACAGAATATTCAGTTGACGCAACCTCTGCATTCAACATTTCACACAAACCATCACAGCTAGTTCTCTAGCCAAACATTCAATAACAAGGATAGCTACTTCCTTTGTGACATTTAGGAATATTGGCAAGGAGGAAAGGTAAATGCCAAACAAACTCCATTAGTCCTGCCACGGATTGAAAAAACACAACCAGTGATCACCCAGTCGTCTGTAATGCCATTAGAACAAAAACAGTCATGAACATTGGAAATTCAAGACAATATTTCATTCAGACGTGTGTGCATAGGCAGTGAGCGAGAGAACAGTTTTCTGGATTGTTCTTACCTTTGCCCAGCCTAGTGTGCTTCCTCAGGTTCTTTATGGCCATTTTCAAAATCAACTTATCTGACTCGAATCCAGGTACACATGTAGGCTCATCAGCAGTCACCAAAACTGAGGCCTAGGAGAGGAAAAACAGCCTTTTAATGAATCATAATGTAGATATATGGAAAATGTTCATTCAGTAGGCTGCAAGAAAACTTCTGCCCGATTTTGTTTAGGAAATTTACAGTGTATGTAAATGAAATTCCCAATTGAGGTGGGTAAACTGAAAACAATGAGTCAGAGGGTCCATCTAGGGCTGCAATAAAATATTTTCATTATTGATTTATCTCAATATTTTTTGTCTATTATGTCAAAAAAGCTGAAATATTGACACCACAAGCCATCAAATATCTGCAGAAAAAGCAGGAAATTCACATTTGAAAAACTGGAAATGGCAAATTTTGTTTATCAGTTTAATCAATTATCAAATTTGTTGTCATTTACTCAGCTCTAGGTCTATCAATCCTTTAATTCTGAAAACTCGGTCTAAAAACTTCTAGATGACGGCTGACATAATCTTCAAACTCAATATTTTAATTCAAATATTTTAATTAAAACATAAGGTAAATGACAAATGTGCGTTTCTAAGCGATCAAACCGAAACATCTTGGATTGGAAATTCAACCTGCCAGCGTCATCAACGGAACAAGGGCGAGGCCCACGTAGAGCCGCTGACTCCTTGAGGGAAGAAGAATTCAACAACTTAAAAAATGGCGATAGGAAGCTACCTTGCGTGTTCGCGGTTTAACACATTTAGGCAGCCATTACTTTTAAATTACTTGTAATGAAAGACCTTTTTTTCCCCAAGTCAGCCTTGTTACATGCACGAAGCAGAACTATTTCACCTTTAACATCCGCCACAGCCACTGATCTCCGTTTACAGTGTGGTGTGATCGATAAAAGTAGAGATTTTACTGACATACAAAGCTGCTTGCTGCAGAACAGCAAATATCTTCATAACTTGTCAGAAGTAGCTAAGTTTTGTAAAAAAAAAACCCAAACAAAAACAAACAAACAAACAATAACAAAATACCCACACAATTTTCGATAAGATGTAGACCTCTATCAAGACTTAAGTTTCACACGAGAGAACCACAGAAAATGCGTGGCAGCCATTACAACGTTAGCAAGAAGTCTCACCTGAAAAACGACGATTAAAATGGCCAAAACCCCCAACCAAGCGGTCCCCATCTGTCTGTAAATCCTCCAATATTTCTCGCAATGAAAGAAAACAGGTCAAATGAAGTCTAAATATATTCCTTCGCGACTTCTTCTTGCTTCTTTGTCTTGTCTCCTGAAGGTAGTTTCAGTAGTGAGTTTAGTTGGACGATTAGCAGGTAGTTTCGGCGTATGACGTCAGCTTGCAGGTGCGCAGGTTCCGTGTTCCTGTTATGGTCATACAGGTTTAACCATGGGTTTGACACGCCTTAAGAGACAGATACCAGTAGTTTCAGTTACTTCCTATTGCTACAGCAGATCAATACGCTGACAGCTCTGAGCTTAGAGAGAAGCATTCTACAATTTTAGGTCTTAGTTCCTCTCTCTCTGTCTCTTCACAAACACACACACACACACACACGCACACGCACGCACACACACGCTGGAATTGCTCAAAATTAACCCTTTGCATTCTAATATTGACAACACTTATTTTCATTATTTGGTGATGTAGGAATTTAATTTACCTTGAGGAAACAACCATCAAGAATGACAACCAAAAATATGTTACTAGTTGACTACTGCTGAAGGAAACAAATTTTAATTTGTTAAGTCATTAGCGCAAAAAACACCATAAGAGCTTTTCTTAGTTAATGTGGAACCAGCCCAAAAACCACCCAGCAGCTTTTTTTTCTAAAAACACAGTGGAGCTTTCACATTCCCCATTTCCATGCAACTAAATTCAAATTCCTTAATTCAAAATGATGATTCAGGACATATCTCAGAATGTCAGGCAAAAGAGATTTTAGGCAAGATTTGAAGTATTTAATATTGATGCTGTATTTACACTGTACACAGTTTAGGGCCTGTTAGCCAACACAATACCAAGCAAGGTGACACACAAAGACTTTCCTGTCAAAGAAAACAATTGTCAGGATAAAAGCAGCCAATGTTGGTGTAATGGCTGAAACAAATTTCATGATGTGCCTATTTTCTTGTTTGACCTTTATATTCAGTCTTTCATTTGAGAGCATGCAACATCTCATAAATCATTTGCTAATAGGTTGTAGTACACAGAGATATGAACCACTGTCTTAATGTGCTCACTGAAGTCATTTTCTATAATGATAAACATCAATAATTAATCCCTAAGAAAAGAGCCTTCATCCATCCATCCATCCATCCATCCATCCATCCAACCTTTTCTGTTTTTGACTGTATGGACATCAGCTGACTGAACGATAAGTAGGTGAATAGCCAGCACTGTGACCTGATTTGTAGTCAGAGACCAATTTGAGTTGCATACATTGTATTTGTTTCCACTTTTGTTGACTACATGATGTAAGTCTAGCAAACCGACTTGTGACTGGGCTAGTTATTCTTTTTTTTTTTTTAACCTGTCCTGTCCAGCAACATAGACATGCAGAATGATAGATCTGGATGCCCTATAGTGCCGG
>JBBPCS010000120.1:54726-66052 GCA_037974645.1 Hollardia meadi
AGGCCAATAGAATCGGGCCATTATCCGGTCTAGTGTTTTTTCGCACCCCATGTGACCAGCCATTGGGTTATAATGAGTCACCTGGAAAACCATTTCCTGACGGCTCTTTGGTACCAACAACTGGGTAATTACGTCACCGGTCTGAGTGTCACGACTCACTCTGTACAATCTGTCCCTACGCAATGAAAAGTGCGGATATGACTGTGCTGCGTCAGGGCGCACCAGCTGACCATCATTTTGTATCACTTGGTCAAAGGCAAAGCGTAGAGTATCATCACAAGACTGTTCAAGTGGAAAATCTACCATGGAGTGTATTTCCGGAACCTGTGGAGCCTCCTGACAAGGCTCTGCCGGTTCCTCCTCGCTCTCTGCAGCGTCGGACGACCTCGCATCACCACTGAGCACAGCACACATCCCTCTCGGTTGTGAGTGCGTCCCCACACATTGCCCCACCAGACTATGAAACCCAATCCAATCTGTTCCCAAAATCAGAGGGCGCACCAGGCAGGAGCTAACTCCTTCACATTATGCTTTTTTCCCCGGTACTTAATTTCCACTGGTACCACAGGGTACTTGTGAATATTGGTGGTGGCTGGAACCTGGGGAGGGAGAGCAACAAAAGGATTATTAGACAGAGGGTACAGGCTAGCTGGTGCTAATGGAGCACGTTGAAGAGCAAGAATGTTCTGGGGTTTCTTGCAGGGCGCCTGGACTCGCCGTCGGTTGATCCATGGAAGTGGTTCTCCGCCAACTCCACCGCAGCCTCCAGGTCCTTTGGTCGGTGGCACCTCACCCAGTTGGCCATCCGGGCCGGAAGCCCCTCCACAGACTGTTCTAGCACCACCTGTTCCAATATCCGCCGCTCGCCAGCAGACTCCTCCGGTTGCAGCCACCTGGACGCCGCATCCCTCAGCTGCTGGGGGTAGGAGAAGGGGCGGTTGTCTGGTCCCAGTATGGTGCTCCAGAACCGGCGGCGCTGGTCCTCGGCCGAGTAGCCCATCCGGTCCAGCACCGCCCTTTTCATGTCCCAGAAATTCCCCCTCAATGCCGCCGGCAGGCTGAGCACTGCGGTCTGGGCTTCTCCCGTCAACAGCGGGAGGAGACGCATGGCCCACTCCACCGCCGGCCACTTGCACGCCCCCCCCGTCGCCTCGAACATGTCCAGGAACGCTTGGGGGTCGTCTGCCGTGAACATTTTGTGGAGGTGCCACTCCTCCCGCCGGGTATAACAGCAGTTGTAACAGCTGTGTCTGCCGCTCCGTCTGCGCCTGTAAAGTCTCTAGGTGCTGGCGGTTTACAGTCGACTGCTCCTGGTGCATCTCCACTATCTGCCCGAGCATCTGTGCCAGCACGGCCACTGGCTGAGCTGGAGCTGGGTCCGACATGGTCAGCGTGCGCCGGGTTGTGGTTGGGTGCCAGTGTAACACAGGTTTCGACCAGTGGGTTCACCCAGTACACGAGGACACAGGTTTGGACGTTTCTTAATGGCGTAAGCCGTCTTTTATTTCGTTCAGTCAAAAACACACTCGTTGTTTAACAAAACGCGGCTCTTCATGAGCGTTTATCCAGCGGCTGCTTCTTGCAGCGGCACCACTCTCCCTGTCTCTCTCCACACTCCTCTTTCCAGGTCCTGCCATCTGTCACTGATGAAAGAGCGGCCGTTAGTCCAGATCAGCAACACCTGGGCTCATCAGAGCCCTGACAGTGCTCCCGTGAGCCACTCTTACCCCTCTCCCCTGCAGCTCAGTGCCACAACCACACCCCACTACCACATGGTGTTACTCAGGGTTCAATTCTAGGTCCTACACTTTTTAATCTTTACATGCTGCCGCTTGGAAACGTCATCAGGAGGCACGGCATAAATTTCCATAGCTATGCTGATGACACAGCTTTACATTGCTGTGTCTCCCGATGACTCAGGACCAATAGACTCCCTTTTAAACTGTATTACAGATATCAAGCTATGGATGACTGAGAATTTTCTACAGCTCAATCAGGACAAAGCTGAAGTCTTGGTCATCGGTACTGAAGCCCAGAGAGCCAAAGTCAATGGGAAACTGCAAGCACTGGCATTAAACCCCTGTCAACAAGTCAAAAACCTAGGAGTTATCTTTAATTCAGATCTGAGCTTTGAGCCTCACATAAGAAACATAACTAAGAATGCATTTTTATCATCTTAAGAACATTGCCAGAGTGCGGCCATTTCTCTCTCAAGCCAACACAGAGACATTAATGCATGCTTTTATTACATGCAGAATTGACTATTGTAATGCTCCACTTTAAAAACCCATGGTGAGGCATCCTTTTATTACTATGGCCCACATCTCTGGAACAGCCTTCCCGAAGACCTGAGGGCAGCAGAGAATGTTGATATTTTTAAAAGCAAACTAAAGACCTACCTTTTAAATTTGGCGTTTGATTGAATTTTATATATTTGTCTATCTGCGTTTTATTTAGATTTTTATTATTCTTGTTAAGTGTTTTATGAATGTATTGAGAATGAGTAAATAAAACAAGACAATATCATATATTTATCTATGATATTGTCTTATTTTATTTACTCATTCTTGATAGCGTTTCATTTATGAATTTTGTATTTCATTTATGATAACTATGTCCACAGGGGGGTTAGGGAGTCTGGGTTCACTGGTCGGGATGCATCTGCTTTGCATTTGTTTCGGGTGTGATGCTGTCTTTTTCGCTGCGTGTGATGGTATGGGTCTGTCAGTTTGGGTGGGGGGTGCATGAGTTTCGGGGTGTCTTGGTCTTTGGTGTTTTGCCCTGTCGCTTTGATGGCAGCGTGTGCTCGGCCTGCGTGGGCTCCATGGGTTTGCGCGGGGCCTGAAGGCTCATGGTATCTTGGCATGGTTTGGCGGAGTGCCAGGGGGCTTCCTGTGCTGTTGCGTGGTGCTTGGTTTTCTTGGTCTTCGGGTGCCCCTGTTGGTGTTCGGTGGGGTTGGGTTGGGGTGGGGTTGTGGCTGTGGCTGTGGGGAGAGTCCCTGGTGGTCGGGGCTCTGTGGTCTTCCTGGTCTTTGGATGGTTCTTGTGTGGCTTCAGGGTGTGTGTGGGGTCTTGCAGCTAGACAGCAGTTCCCATGGAACTTTGCGGCATCTGCTTGGGGGCCAGGGGCGCTGGAGGCTCAGGCTGAACAGGCTGGTGGTGAACCGTGAACTTTGGCTGTGGGCTACGCTTCTTTTGGACAGTTACCCAGCCTCCCTGGTTTCCCGGATGCTACACTAAGCCGGTCCACATCAGTTACAGGGGGCTGGCCAACAATGGCAGCTAAAGATTTGGTTTCCATGGTGCAGAGCCGCAATTCCAATTCGCTTAGCCTCGCCTCCAACGCAGCAAATAAACTACGTTTGTTACACATACTGTTATCACTAAAGGAGGCAGAGGAGTAACTAAACATCTGACACACAGAGCAAGAGAGAGCAGTAGAGGCAGAGAGAGACCATTGCTAGTTGCTAGGCTAAAGTAGTTAGCAGAACTGAATAGCGTGTACTGTAAATAAACAACTATAGGCTTAGTGGAAACTTGCAAAGGAGATAGAAGGCTATAAATGCTTAAGACGAACAAATATATGTTTAAACTGTAGCAGATGATTCATCGTGTTTATAAAATCCAACAAAATCTAGGAAGCGTAAGCTGGAGCAGCAGAGAACGCTAACAGTAACAACAACCGGAAGTGAGGCAATACGCTTACGTCAGCACATCAGAGCCTGATACAGCGAAAATTGATTTCGCTTTCTTGAGTAACTCTGATATTTCTATTGAAATGGTGCCTAATTTAGAGATATATTGGAGAAGTATTGTTTTTCTAGATGATAGGCATCAGCAAGTTGTGAGAAACTATTTATGCCTCTATTGGTGGAAATTAAGCAGTATGCTGTAATACCTCTAAAGGTCCAATGCTTATATCTCCCCTCCAGTTGTGCAGGTTTGAAGCCTGTCATATAACACCCAACTCAGCTCGTGCATTTCTTTCCAATTTTAATTTATGACATTCTCTAAACCAGATATTCAGAGGAGTCTCTTTCCAACAGTTTAAATTCTTAGAATGCATTTGTAGCGACTTCAGGAAATAAAAAAAGTCGCTGAGAGGCTGAAGTTGGGCCTGTATAACTTGTCTCATACGCTAACCAAAAAATCACTGAGATTTGAAAAATGCGTTTTAACTTTTATTTATGAAAGGAAATGATCAACTTATTATAATGTGCACAAACTAATAGGCTAATCGAAGCAATCACATTGATCAGAATAAAAAAGCGGTCAACAAAAAATACGGCGACCCCACTCACCCTCTCCAACAACCACAAAAGGTGAACAGGTGCTCATATTAACTAAACGTCCCCGCCCATATCCATGTGTCCACATCTATCTCCCTAATCAACGTGATCATACAATAAACTATATCATAAACACAAAGAAATAATACAAATAATTCCCCCAAAAAATACAAACAATCACACCTTCGTATCGCTACAAAAAATAGATTCTCCCCAAAATTAATTCATGGTTCCTACATACCAGCCCCTAATTATTAGGTTATTACACATAATAATTACCCACATTATTCATATTGATAGGAGACATGAAACAATTAAAAGCTTAATATTCAAAGTCCATCACACATGCATTATCTTCTTTCTTCCTGAGTCACAAGTCAGTAAGGCCAAGGTTACAAACACCCAGGCCCAGTCAGAAGGTTATTAGCCATCATTTTGTGTCAAGTCTGTCAGTCAAAATTAGATTCAAAGTTGAGCTCAAAGTGTCACAATGTGCAGCAGCCACTCCTTATCCAGCTTCAGCGTCCTGTAGCAGACAGATCTTAGTTATCGGCCGGTCCAGGCAGCTGCTCTTTGTTTTAATCCACACCTGACGTACAAATCCTCTTCTGTCTGGACAGGTTTGTAGGAGTCTTCCCATAATCCAGGAATTTCGAGGTGCTATGTTGTCCACTATGAGCACGATACCTCCAGGGATGATGTTGCGCTTCACTCCTGACCATCTATGCCATTGGGGCAAGTACTCTTTAACCCACCTTTTCCACAACAAGTCTGACATGTATTGCACCTGCTTCCATCACCTGTGAGCATACATGTCTGCCTCTGGACAGTCTCCTGGTAAAGATGGTATGGTTTTCAACAGCAACAGGTGGTTGGGTGTCAATACTTCCAGGTCGTTAGGATCCGTGGATGCTTTTGTAATCGACCGACTGTTGATGATGGATTCCACCTCACAAAGAACTGTGTGAAGGCCCTCTTCGTCCAGGTTTTGAACATTCAAGATGGAGTTGAGGACATTCCACACCAATCTAATTAACCTCTCCCAAGGTCCTCCATGATGCGAGCCAGCTGGGGGGTTAAAAGTCCATTTAATGTCTTTCTGAATAAGTACGTAATTAATCCGTGACTGATTCCACTGCTCAATGGCTATTCTCAATTCACGTTCCGCTCCTATGAAGTTTGTCCCATTATCAGAGTGCAGTTCCAGAACTTGACCATGTCTTGCTATAAAGCGTCTGAGTGCATTTATGAAAGAGTCTGTATCCAGTGAAGGTGCCTCTTCAATGTGGATTGCTCTTATGGCCAGGCAGGTAGAAATTACACCGTACCTTTTCACTACACTTCTTCTGCTCTTCACTTAAAAGGGTCCAAAATAGTCTATTCCCACATGAGTAAATGGCGGTTCATCTGGAGTAACTCTTTGGAGCATCAGTGGTTCGATCCCTGGCCCCTGCAGTCAGCGTGTCGAAGTGTCCTTGGGCAAGATATTGAACCCCAAATTGCCCCCGAAGGCATAGTCATCGGTGTGTGAGTGTATGTGTGAATGGTTACCTCTCCTTATGAGCAGGCACCTTAGATGGTAGTCTCTGCCACCAGTGTATAAATGTGTGTGAATGGGTGAATGTGACAATTGCTGTAAAGCACTTTGAGGAGTTGGTAGACATGAAAGGCGCTGTATAAATGTAATTCCATTTAAGACCATCTGTTGGTCCAAAACACAGAATCCTGAAGATTCATGTGCAACTCTCTCCTCCACAAGACATCAATGCGACTTGCCATTGTGGCAGGGATGAGCTCCATTCAAGGGATGGTCAGAGACTTCAGTGGAGCCACCCTAGCCTTTCCCATGATGAAGGCACTGTGTACTTGTGAGTGTGCATTACATGATAGCAGGTAAGTGACTACTCCATAGCCATCTTCGCTTGCATAGCAGAAATGATGCAGCTGTGCCGTGTTTGTCTCTCCAAAGTACAGTGCTTTCAGACATCTCATGACATGTCCTCTAAACGGCTGAGTTCCTGCAGCCAACTTATCCAATCCTTAACAACTGAATCAGGTATGATGTCATCCCAGCTGAGCGCTCTCCTGCACAGATCCATTAAGATTTTCTTAGCCGACAACACAACAGGGCTCAAGATTCCTAGAGGATCATAGATGGAGCAAACAGTTGAGATTATTTCTTAAACTTGAAGGTATTTGACTGAATGCACCATTCCACACCAAGCACTCTCTCCACAGGTAGCAGATCCTGATCCAGGTCCAACCTTTCCATGTCCTCGGCTCTGTGATTTTCAGGTATTTCAGCCAGAACATCACATCTTTTGCTTATCCATTTTGTGAGCTGGAAGCCACCTTTAGCACAGATGGAGACAAGTTCATGATAAAGAGATACTGCTACCAATATGGGCCTCTATGGAACTTACATCCAATTCAATACCTTCACCGATTTCTCTCCCAAGTTGCTCTTTACCTATCAGTTTAAGTCTCCAAAACCTAAGCCCAGTTGTTAAAAACTCTCTCAAAATATGGTTCCAATTTAGGAAGCATTTTTCCAATTCAACCAGGCACACATTTTGCTCCCATTAGTAGACAATCACTTGTTCCCCCCATCTCTAATTGACACCGCCTTTCAAACATGGCATAGGAATGGTTTGGTTTTCTTTGGTGACCTATTTGTCGAAGGCACATTTGTTTCATTTCAAACATTGCAGAAAGATCACAATATTCCTAAGAGCCACTTCTTCAGATACTTACAGGTGCGTAGTTTTGCGAAGAAACACTTTCCATTTCCCTCCTTATCACCTAAAAGTGCAATAAATGCTATGCTGGAATTAGACCCTTATGGAAAAGGGAGGGTGTCTAAAATCCACAAAACAATACAGGATATTAGCCCTCCCTCATTTAACATTACCAAACTGGCATGGGAGGAGGACTTGGATGTTATAATACCTGATGAAATATGGCAATGTAGCTTAAAACGTATACATACCACCTCTTTCTGCATAAGACATGGTCTCATCCAATTCAAAGTTGTACACCGACTGCATTATTCACCTGAAAAATTGGCCAAAATATACCCTGACACCAACCCTGAGTGCCCGAGATGTCGCCATAGCCCAGCTACACAAGGTCACATGTTCTGGTCATGTAATTCACTAGGTAGTTTATGGGAGAAAATTTTCGAAGCAATCTCTTACATTTGTGGAGGGACGGTTGATCCTAGCCCCATAATCGCTGTCTTTGGGGTGTCTCCATCGGAAGAACAACTTACTGTTCTCCAGGCAAACGCCATAGCATTTGTAATGCTGCTGGCCTGGAGGGTAATTCTGCTGCATTGGAAGTCAGTGAAACCTCCTTCGTTTAAATTCTGGGTCAAGGAAGTACTCTCCATACTTCCATTAGAGAAGTTGAGATACAAGCGGAATAGCACCCGAGATAGATATATTAAAACCTGGGCCCCTTTTTATAGAATTTGTTGAAAGTATGCCCGTCATTTGAGCCAGTTTGATCTAATGCAGCATAATGTTATTCAATGTTCCTATCTTACAGTGTACATATCAGGAAATGTGTGCAATCCATTTACTTGTAATGTCATTTTATTTATTTTTATTTTATTTTATTTCCCACTAAGGCCTTGGGGGGGTGGGGGGTGAGGGTTGTGTTTGGCTTAAATATGCCTGTTCGTGTTTTGTAAACTGAAAATCTATAAAGTATCTAAAAAAAAATAAATTTCTGCTCGCTAACCTCAGATCAAACTGTCAAACTAGGCAGTGTGATCAAATATGAATCAAGGTTCTATTACTGTGTTGCCTATTTCTCACTTCAATTGTTTTTAGAAACACACTTCCGTGTGCTGTTTAGCTGTAATATGAGAGAGTTTTTGACCAGGCCGCCATGTTGAAAACGTTCACTTTAATGAACAGGCATGTACATGTGGTCAGCCCAGCTACCAAAACAAAAACAAACAGAAGCTCAGACAACACACACAGAGGCATTGTGACATCATTCTCTGGTCAGGATGCCATTACTCCACTATATCTTTACATAACAAATAGTTTTTTGCTGCTTTATTAATGTTCAAAATATATTTAACCTTTAAACACAGCTCACAAATATATAGTTTAATTTAAAAAAAAAAAAAAAAGGCTCAGTAATTCCCTCAAACAGCTGGACAATTTTTGCAAACATTCCTCAGACAGGAGGATATAGTGTGTGTATGTTTGTTAGGGACTAACAGTATTTTCAAAGGTGTATTATTCACTTTTGGTGCTTTCCTGTTCTCGTTTACCAGGTACAATCTAGCTTGCCATCGGCTGGAGACCCTCCTGCAGAACATTGACTTGCCGCCTCTGAACAGCGCTAACAATGCCCAGTACTTCTTACGAAAACCAGACAAGGTGGTGGAGGAGGACCAGCGTGTTTTCTCAGCCTATCAGGACTGCATCCAGCTGCAGCTGCAACTCAACCTAGCTCACCATGCTGTCCAGCGGCTGCGTGTGTCATTGGGTGCCAGCCGCAAGTCGCTCCCCACAGCTGATGCTCTGGAGGCCCTGGAGCTGGTCCACAATTCCTCCACCGAGCAGCTGAGGACCATCATCCGATACCTGCTGGACACACTGCTTAGCCTCCTGCACTCCAACAATGGTGAGCAGGGAGCTGGACATAGCTGGGCCTGTGGTTGCACAAATTGTTATATTTTTGGAGATAACAGGGTTACAAATGCTTGGATTTATTTTCTCACTGGATTTAACTAGTGGAAGGCAGACAGAATTCTCCTCCATGTAGCTGATTCAGACTTCATTCTTGTATCTGTATATTTTCAGGCCACTCGGTGCCCTCTGTGCTCCAGAGTACCTTCCATGCCCAGGCCTGTGAAGAGCTCTTCAAACATCTTTGCATCAGTGGGACACCTAAGATCCGTCTTCATGCTGGCCTGCTATTGGTGCAGCTCTGTGGAGGTGAGCGCTGGTGGGGCCAATTCCTCTCCAATGTACTGCAGGAGCTCTACAACTCAGAACAACTGCTCATCTTCCCTCAGGACAGGTAAGGCCATTGGATTCCGTACAGTTACCATCAGAGGCTGTGTTAGGCTTTTTCATTGTCACATTGTAACACACAGTGTTGTGTGTTAATTACTTAATGTTACAGTAGATCACCCTTATTGTTCTTATCTGTCAAAATGATGGACAGCCTTCAAATTTTTCCATCATTGTTAAAAATACATAAATAAAATAATAATAAAAATATTCATTTTACTGCTACCCCCTGGCTACCACAAGTTCTATTTAAATCTTGCTATTTGATATTAAATCTAACAAAGAGGAGCTGCGTGATTGATGAAAAATTTACTTGAGCTCACATTTATCCAAAGTGCTCCCCCAATGAATTTACTATATGCTAGACAAGTTAAGATGTTATTTACTATATGAACATTGTAATGATGAAGTGTGTACTTGGTCTCACTTCTTTAAACAGAATTAAACTAGCTGAAGTCACTTTGTGCAGCTTTGTGAATCCTCATACCCGCTTGTTGCTGCTTGCGAATTTAATTTTGGCCATTACAAGTACTTGATTCTGTTGACTGTGAAAGGTTTGAAGCTGGAATAGCTGCTTAGAGCTATATATCTGTTTTAATGTCAGTTGGTGTGACTCAGCTTCACAGATGTTTCACTCGCAGCACTGTCTGATGCCTTAGCTTAGTCAAAAAATAATCAGTAGTTGGTCCAGTTTGATTTGTCTGCTGGTCTTGTTGGGAGCTAGATCTGCACAGTTTCTATAACCCATCTTATCATATCGGAACATCTTATCATAGAACCTGTTCTCCTATAAATATATCTGGTTTCATGCTCATCCAAGTTTATGTCCAGATCCTGAAAGTAACTGTGCTATTTTCCAACTTGTTTCATCCCAGAGTGTTCATGCTGCTGTCTTGCATTGGCCAAAGATCCTTGAGCAACAGTGGTGTGTTGGAGGGCCTTCTGAACCTCCTGGACAGCCTGCTGTCACCACTGCAGCAGCCACAAGCTGCTGCCCAGTGCAGGACTGAAGGTAAAGCGGTCTGTGACATGAAGAACACCTAAAGTTTGTCATGATGTTACCTGAAGCAGAAATTACACATTGAGTTATATATCTTTGTGACTGTGCACATATACATTTATTAATTTGGCAGATTAGGTACAAGAGTTTGCCTGTGTGTGTTTTCCAGGTGTTTTGGATATCCCCATGATCAGCTGGGTAGTGATGTTGGTTTCCAGACTGTTGGACTATGTAGCCAGTATAGAAGATGAGGCCTCAGGTGGGAAGAAGCTCCTTGGAGGGAAAGAGCGAGAGAGAACATTAACAGGTATATCAACTGCACAGTTTTCATCTGAGACCTACAATTTACAGGGTTCCTTCCACTACAACACTTTACTTTTTTTCAAATAAAATAAAAAAGCATGTCTCACCAGGACTTATTTATTTAATTAACAAATAATCTATGATTGTGTTATACTTTATGCTTTATCGGATCTCACTCAGGTTGTAGGCACATACAATTAACTGCACACACTATGAGCTTTGGAAAGCAGAAAGATCCTCCTCGAAGAAATAATTATTTTTTCTTTCAGGACAGTAGACATGTGGAAAACCTGTTGTGAGACTTTCATACAATACACTTGATCTCATTATAATGTTTTATTTCTTTCATCCATCTACTCTTCTTTTTTCCAAAGCACTCACAATACACCTACTCTTCACATTAGGGGTGTCACGGAACATTGTTGGTCCGTGATCCATTCAGATCGCCCCCCACGGTTCGGCACGCATGTGGTCCGCGGAAACAGTTTAACGGCTGCTGTTACTTTTTAAAGTAATAATTTCTTAAATCTCAGTGCAGAGCTGTAGTGAAAAGATGAAGAAGACTGATGTGCTTTGTTTTACTCCGAAGCGCGATGAGCGACTTATTTAACAGTCGTCAGCTTCGCCTCCATTAAGTAAAATCCTGTTGGCTGTGACTTCGGTCATTTTCAGTGGTCTAACTGGGAAACTCGACATGC